>JAKOGI010000151.1:0-2500 GCA_029747015.1 Carnegiea gigantea
TATATATATATATATATATATATGTATATATGCATATACATATACATATATACATATATATTTATATGTATGTATATATGTATATATATATACACGCACACACACGCACGCACACACACACACACACACACACACACACACACACACACATGTATATGTGACACCCCCAGCTCCTTGGTCCGGGAGCATTGCATTCTCTTGCTTCCTATCTAATTTTTGGGGCGAAACGGACAGAGTTTCTTCTACAAATTGACCGTTTCCAGGCTAAAAGTCTTACAATAAACCACTGCAATCAACGAAATTGTACAACATTATAAGATAAGCTCGACAGCTACACACCGGAGTTCATAACTCAATGAGCTATTCGCTCGGAGTACTCAAACAATATAATTCATTAATAAAGAAGAAATGAAAGATACAACTTAACGGTTCACACAACCAGAGTATTGGGGTTTACATCCCAAAACATAAGTACGTTTGACCAAGGAGACATCTAACTAATTAGTTGGTTTGCTCATACGCTCATAAAGAGCGACCTTTATACCATATGCATTACATGAAGTAGAATACTTGATTTGCATACGTTTATAAACTATGAATACATTCTATAACATCATCAGACTACTTCATTATGGGCACACTTGAATCTCTTTAAGCAAGGATAACTTTCATTTTAGCATAACTAACTCAACTTCTTCCTGTCATAAAGAAAACATGGGGAAAAGGGGGAAAGAGTAGTGGGATGAGTAACCATACACTCAGTGAGTATTCCCCGATCCCTTAAAACTAAAACCGTTGCAGGCAATAATACTCATAATAGTCACATATCACGTATTCATACTTTATTATTATATTAGGCATTCATAAATCCTCAAAGAAGGATCACTATTCATAAACTTCATTTTACCATTCAGACTCATTTTTAGGCCCCTGAATTCCTTAACTAACAAGCACTTAAACATATAAGCAAGCATCGAGGGCTAAGCACAGAAACTTTCTTTCATAGCTTAAGTAAAGGGATCTTTCTTTTTCATAAATATAACTACTTAGCATTCCATTCAAACTATGCATAAAACCTCATTCATACGATGTGCACATAAGGTTATCTCTTTTCATAATCATACTTTTCTTGGCATTTCATTCTTATGATTTGCATAAGGTACACACACATTTTAAGTCTCATTCAAATAACATTCATAGGGTATGCATGAAATATGCTCATAAGGTTTTCTTTTTCATAATTGTATCTTACTTAGCATCTCATTCATAAGTTATACTTGAAATATGCATATAACGCTTCATTTTCATCAGCATACTTTACTTAGATCTCATTTATATGATGTGCACAAGTCATGCATAGGAAACTTTCTTTCTTTTTACTGAAAACACTTCATTTAACTTCTTGAGGCACATAAAAACTCTTTTCTTAGCCTCTTGAGGCTCATATTCTTTAAAAGAAATCTCTTTTGTATCGATCGCATACTGACCCTTATAAGCTTTTCACATTTCATTCATTTGTCCTCTTAATGGCCCATAAAAACTTTCTTTCTGAAATACTTGAAATGGCATAATGCCGATTGCGTTTCTTTGCTTATTAGGAAAATACTGTTGGCATAAGATCATTACAGGGTGCTGATTGGGTGAGATCTATTCTCAATCCTATAGTGAAACCTAATGCTCATGAATAAACTCTTACTCCCGGGATGGCTATATTTAACATATTGGACCATTACCCTTGTCAGGGTCTTCCAGGGTTTCCTAGTACCAGGACTTATTCCCTAGGCTAACATCATTCATATCATATTATCCAAAGCACATTATCTTAGCCAATTTAAAGCGTATGGCCATAATGGCTAATAAGTTTACTGCTTCTCACAGTGAAATTCTTTATTATACAACTCACGCCTTTGTAAAACTCTTTAGGGATTCCTCCGTTCAAGCGAGTTCACTCCCAAAACTGTATTCATTTAGTTAAAATAGGCCATCATGCACTAATAATTATGCCTACTATCATTTCAAAATATGAAATCCTTCTTTTTCAAAACTCACCCGTGTGCAAATAATCAAACTTAATGACATAGAAAGGGTAGGGGTGCACATGTACACATTCAAGCACTTCATAATTCAACTTAGCAACATGTGCCACACATGCCCTCGCAATCCACACGATTGTGGATAATCACAACCCAGACTCCCTCCTCACATAGCAACCGACCACAGAAAACATCGAACCGCTCATAGTTCTATCTCAAACCATCTAACTACCATCTCGGTCTCAATTTCACAATCTAGCATTCTAATCCCTAGGTCATACTGAAAAGCGGTCTGTAAACTTACCGAGGCATAGCTTACCAAGCAAGTCAATATGATTCAACAGTATGCTACAGCCAAAAGTTTTAACCATATATATACATATATATATTCAAATCATGTTAACTTGAGCGAACACTTAGCAAGCTTAATTAAACTTGCAAGGCACAAAACTTGATTACATTCATGT
>JAKOGI010000151.1:7500-10000 GCA_029747015.1 Carnegiea gigantea
TCTAGATATTAACGATAATAAAAAGAATAAGCCAAACTTCTTAGATGATATTGCGAAAACCCTATTCAAAATAAGATGCTCAGATAAATTAGAACTACTAGATACTAGTACTCCTTTAATATTAAAAATCGATGAAAAATTAAAAGAAGCAGAAATTTCAACTAACAATACAGTTAATATTTTAAAAAAAGATTTATCTCAATCAGATGATGATTTACAAAATATTAATAAAATACATAAAAAAGAACTTCCATATTATTCCAAGCAAATTCCTCTAGATCTTCATCTTGAAAGTACTAGAACAGTAATTACTGAAAATTTTGCTGGTGATTCAATATATGAATAGAATATTGATGGTCGTAGTGACTACGAAATATTTGTAACACTCGAAAGAATGTTATTTGCTTATACAGCTTATTCAACCAAACGTGCAAGAGATTTACAAGCTTTTGATTTATTTAACCTCTGGATTCACTGGTATACTCAAAAATTGATAGGAGAATTATATTCAAGAGGATGAACGTAATAAAATCAGAAATCATACAAATTCTTAAGGTCAACCTGACAATATAGAAACATTAATTTATACAATTGTTACTAATTTTCTTGAAAGTCCTAAAGATATTAATGCTGCAACAGATATTCTTTTAACAAATCTAAGATGTCCAACTCTCAAAGATTATAATTGTTATAAAGATATATTTTTAACATACCTATTAAAAAGAGAAGATTGTCGTCAACCTTATTGGAAAGAAAAATTTATTTCAGGATTACCATCTTAATTTTCTCAAAAAATATTTAATAAATTGAGCGAACTCATCGATAAAGGTCCAATTCCATTTGAACAAATTACGTTTGGTCAATTATTAAGTTTTATTAAAAAAGAAGGAATTTTATTATGCAATGAATTAAAATTACAAGCGAGATATTTAACAGATAAAGCCGCCAAACGAAAAGAATTAGATTCTTTTTCTGAAGTATTTTGCCTTCCAAAGTTAGAAGCTCTATCTGTCAAAAAACGAAGAAAAATTCAAATTAGTAAGAAGAAACAATATAATACAGAAATTCAAATTATAAAAAATTAAGTCCTGAAAAGACTACTACAAAAAAGAAAATCGATAATACAAATACTTGTTATAAATATGGCAAACCAGGTCATTATGCAAAAAATTATAAAGTCAAAAAGAAACTAAATGAAATATGTGCAGAACATCCAGATATTCAATATAAATTAATTTCATTATTTGAACTCAAAGATACGCCTAGTCAATCAGAAAATTCATCGTCCTCCTCTGATTATGAAGACAATAATATTAATGAAATAGAAAGCGATTCAAGTGAATATTAATCAAGTAATGTGTCCTCAAGAATATGCTATAAGTGTATTAATGTCATAACTACTAATAATAATGAAAAAGAATTTTTATTAGATTTAATTGATCAAATTCAAGATACAGAATTAAGAAAAGAGGATTTACAAAAACTCAAAGGTATTTTAATAAAAGAAGGCTCTTTAGAACCTCCTCATAAGGTAAGTATCAATAAAATATTTGAAACACATGAGATTCTAAATATTTTAAAAGTAGTTAATATTCAAGACTTAAAACTCAAAATTAATATATTAAAAGAACAAATTAAAAATTTACAAAAAGATTTATGTTGATTACAGACAAAAGATCTTGAATTAGAAACAAGATTAGCATTAATAGAAAACAAACCTTCTTCTTCAAACATTCAATCAGAAGATATTTCTACTGATCAATAATTTGTTTCAACTATTAATTAAATAAATTTTCAAAAATGGTATATTTGTATTACTCTTAAAATTAAAGATAGTTTTGAACTAAATACTATTGCACTATTGGATAGTGGTGTAGATCAAAATTATATAAGAGAAGGATTAATTCCCTTTATATATTATGAAAAAACAAAGGAATGACTTCATAGCGCTAATGGTATGGCATTACAAATTAAGTATAAATTATCAAATGCTTATATGTGCAATCAAGAATATTATTTCAAAAACTCATTTATTTTAATACGAGATATAAGTCAAGAAGTTATTCTCGAAACTCCTTTCATTACTCAAATTTATCCATTTAAAATAGATCAAATTGGTATACATGCAGGAATTATGAGAACAATAATATTATTCAAATTTGTTACCCTTGTTTATCAAAAAGATTTATCTTTATTACAAAATACCTTAATATCAAGACAAATCAATGTAATTGAATGTAACAATCTGAAATATTGGTGCAAATTAGAAAAGCTTGAAGTCATTAAACGACTCAATAATAATCAAAGGAAATTACAAGAAATTAATCAATGACTAGAGGAACTAAACATTATTTTACGCAATCATATTACATCAATAGATTTCAATGAATTTTACAGAAAATGGGTAAACGAACATTATCAATTAGTGTACTAGCGTCACAATCTAGAAAGAAATCATAGAATACTGAAAAACTAATCTTAGAACACTCAATGCATGCAT
>JAKOGI010000151.1:15000-160000 GCA_029747015.1 Carnegiea gigantea
CTTATTACTGGAATGACCGGATTAAGTTGCTCATTTCCACACTCGTGCTCTTTATATACTAAACAATAATAACAACGGGTTTTCTTTTAAAACTGAACAATAATCCCAATGTATATGCTAACTCCTCTGAATTTGTCCTAGGGGGCATGAATCGTCAATAAACGGGAGCTGGGTGGTTTCTGAAGACTGGAATTGTCAGAACCCTCTACTTTCCAAGATCAAGACGTCAGATTTTATCATCCTCAAAGTTGGTCAACATTGGTGCCTAGTTGTCCATTTCATTTATAAATTATGATCACTGAAAGCAAAGAGAGAATTGCCCCCTTTGTATCTTCAATCAATGAGAATATTTGATAACAATAACTATTTAAAAAATAAAAAAAATAGATGTTTGGGAAGATTTTAGGTATTTTGATTAAGTCAAATAGCCAAATGATATTTGGTAAAAAGCTATTTGCAATTGCGGTTTAGCTTCAAAAGCTCTTTTTGAAAAAGTTATTCCTATTAACCTTTTGAAAATAGCTTTTTGTAGACGTGACATAATTGTCCATAAGTTTGAAAGAATTACACACATGTCATTAAAAACTAATTTATAAATAAGGGTATAAATGCAAATTTACCAACATATTTTTTAGAAATAGCTAGTTTTCACCAAACATTTTTTCTCTAGAAATAGCTAATTCAAATAGCTAATACAAACAACTAATTAAAATAGCTAACAGCTAACACAATCAGTTAACAGCTAACATCTGTTTGCCAAATAGGCCAATAATAAATACAACGAGAAGGATTAAAATTAAAAAAAAAGAGAGATTTCTATCCATATACTTCAAGTTGCAGCATGTTCACATTCAATGTTGTAAACAATATTGTAAAAATACGCAGATGTTGCCAGTTTGCCACCATTACAGCCGTGACAATCACTTTAAATAAAATAAATCTACATCATATACACTACAGGAAATGTACGCCATTAGCATCGGAATAAATCGATCGTCAAAAGGAAAATCCAACGCAAAATAAATCTAGCATCGCCCTCATTGCTGAAACAATTTAGTGTCAAATATTGCGTCTGACAAGTTGTCTGGCTCCAGTTGAGACTACCATACGTTGATGCCATTAGCAACAAACTTTTCCATATCAGTGTCTGGCAAGGGATGATAATTAACTACCATCCATAAGTGATCCGTCACTAAGCTGGAACGTAATATCCCACGCCCAGCTCAATATTAGCATTGGATATTTCAGATTTAGCGTCAGCCTATCCAATACTAATTAAGACGACATTAGGAAATCATATACGTATGATATTAGGAAATCATATATGTATAATATATGTAAACAATCTATGTAATTTGTATTGTTGCCAAATACTGATTGATGCGCAAACTTAGGCGGCAACCTAGGCGTGGTATATCATGATGTATATATTTTGTATGGTGGACGTTTTCCAGGAGCAAGAGAGAATAAACACAAATTCTTGCCCTATATTTTTCTTCATAATATTGTGCTTGATTTTTCATGGTATCAGAGCATTAATATTTTTTCAATCAAGCAAATTTTTTTATCATACAATCATGTCAGGAAAAGATAAGAACAGGTTTGTGATTGAACCTCACTCACCATATTATTTGCATCAATCAGAAGGTCCAGGGGTGTTGATAACAGCGGCAGTTTTTGATGGAAAAAATTATTATCTATAGGAAAGAGCAGTTCCAACTACATTAAAAGCAAAAAATAAATTAGGGTTCATTGATGGAACCCTAACAAGGCCTGAAGAAGCAAAAGATCATGAATTTTCTTAAGCAAATGCATGGGATATGGCAAATTCCATGCTTTGCTCTTGGATCCTCAATATAATTGATCCAAAACTCCGGCGAAGTGTAGCATACACAGATACTGCCTATGGTATGTGGGAAGATTTGAAGAAAAGATATTCTGTAGCAAACTTGCCCAAAATACATCAGTTGAAGGCCGCTCTCGCAAATTGCAAGCAAGGGATGCTTGATATTGGAGAATTTTACAACAAGTTAGTGAATTTATGGAATGAATTGAGTAATCATATTAAGGTCCCAATATGCACATGTAAAGGGTGCACATGTGGAGCAGCTACAAAGATCATCCAGATGTATGAAGAAGACAAGTCTCATTAATTTTTAATGGGACTAAATGATGAAGAATTCTCTCAAATTAGGAGTCAAATACTTGTTCAAGAACCACTTCCTAATCTGGATCGGATTTTTAATATGGTGATGTAAGAAGAAAATCATAAAAAATTAATGACTCAACATGAAAGCAAGTCCGAGACCATGGCTGTGTTTGCGGTTAACACATCCAAAACCACCTAAAATTTTAATAGACCTTCATGCAAGCACTGCGGTAAACTTGGGCATGAAGAAACCAGCTGCTTCAAGTTGATCGGGTATCCACCCGGATGGATCCCTTGGGACCGTAGGCATGGACGTGGCCGAGGAAGAGGCGGACGTGCAGGACGTGGGTCTGCTGGGCGAGGCAGAGGCACAGCAACGGCCTATATGGCCCAGGTAAGTAGCGAAGAGACCAAGCAGGCCGAGACAGATGGGCCAAAACCAGAAATACCAGGCCTATCTGCGGACCAAACACATAAGCTTCTGAGCCTGATCGAGGCCCCCAAACCAGGCTCCGAAAAATTGTCAGGTAATGGTGTGTGGCTTTTGGACAGTGGCGCTTCATATCACATGACAGGTAACATGAAAAAATTAACCGAGGTTCGAGATATTCAACCTATTCTCGTCGGCATGCCCAATGGAGAAAATAGTATTGCAACAAAAAGTGGTTTAGTGCAACTGAACTCGAAAATAGTGCTTTATGACGTGCTGTTTATACCGGGATTGAATTGCAATTTAATCTCTATTGCGCAATTAATAAATGAATTACTTTGCACAGTGACATTTACTCATAAGTTGTGCATGATACAGGACCATACTATGAGGACGCCGATTGGAGTGGGTGAACAAAGAAGAGGGGTTTACTACTTCAAAGAAATTCAACCTGGATAAGTCGAAGTCAATAGAGTAGCTACATGCGATCTTTGGCATCGTAGACTTGGGCACCCTTCCAAGCAAGTTATGTCTTTATCTTCTAGTGGTAATGGATTTTGTGATAAGAAGTTCGATGATGAACGTTGTGATGTATGTTTTAGAGTTAAACAAACACGGTTGTCTTTTCGCTTAAGTGATAATAAAGCCATAAATTACTTTGATTTGATTCATTGTGACATATGGGGTGCATATAGAGTTGAATCTTTATGTGGAGCACATTATTTCTTCTCTATTGTAGATGACGCTAGTGGAGGGACTTGGGTCTACTTGATGAAAGACAAAAGTGAACCCTCCCAATTAATTGTGAATTTTTGTTTGATGGTGAAAACCCAATTCAATGCTAATGTTAAGACTATATGGAGTGACAATGGAAGGGAATTTACCTCAAGTCCTATGAAAAAGTTCTATGGAGAACAGGGGATAATTCATCAAACAAGTTGTGTTGATACTCCCCAACAAAATGGTAGAGTGGAAAGAAAGCACACGCACATATTGAATGTGGCTAGGGCACTTCGTTTTGAAGCTAACCTACCTTTAGAATTCTGAGGGGAGTGTGTTTTAGCTGCAGCATATTTAATAAATAGGACACCATCTTCTATCTTGGGAGGCAAGACTCCATATGAAATTTTGTTCAAAATCAAGCCATCATGTGATCATGTCAAAGTTTTTGGGTGCCTGTGTTATGTGCATAACTATCAAAGACAAAAGGACAAATTTGCTCCACGTAGTCAAAAATGCATTTTTGTGGGTTATCCATTTGGGAAAAAGGGATGGAAAGTGTATGATATAGAAATAGGAGAAATCTTTGTGAGCAGAGATGTGATTTTTCATGAAGAAATGTTTCCTTACATCATATAAAAGGAGGTTGAAAAAGATGCATGCAAACAAATTTTCCTTGATTCTGGTATAGTTGATGATGGGGTTGCAGCAATTCCAGCATCACACCCTCAGCAGTATCATTCCGATGCAGATGGGGCGGCCCAAATGGTTGAGCAATCAGAACAGGCCATAGAACTCGCCTCCTTTGATGGGCCTCGTATGTTTGGGCCTTCAGAATTGCCCAGACAACATGCGAGCAGGGGGAACGATCCAAGTGCAGTCGAAAATCAGAAGCAGGCCACGGATGTAATGGGTCGCAGACAGCATGAATGCAAGGCACCCAGCCACTTGCAGGATTATTTGTGCTACTCAGCCCAAGCAAGTAAACCCCCTTCTTCTAGCCCACTGCAAAAGGTGTTCTCAGGTAAACCATATCCCATAATAAATTATGTCACTTGTGATAAATTTTTTAATGTGCACAGAAATTATCTTGCTGCTATTGCCAAAGTTGTCGAGCCCAGGTATTTTCATGAAGCAGTTAAAGATGTCAAGTGGAGAGATGCAATGACCAAGGAGATTGAGGCATTGCAGATGAATGAAACCTGGACAATTGAAGACTTACCTGCGGGAAAGAAACCCATTAACTGCAAATGGGTGTACAGAGTTAAGTACAACTCTGATGGGTCTATGGAATGTTACAAAGCGAGACTTGTGATACAAGGAGATCAACAAGTAGAAGGGTTTGATTATCATAAAACTTTTGCACCAGTTGCTAAGATGGTCAGTGTTTGCTGTTTTCTTTCATTAGCAATTGCTCGAGGTTGGGAATTGCATCAAATGGATGTTAATAATGCATTTCTCCATGGAGATCTTGATGAAGAGGTCTACGTGACTTTGCCTCCTGGTTTTCGTGCTCTTGGTTCTCACAAGGTATGTAAACTCAAAAAATCTCTTTATGGATTGAAACAAGCACCTCGTCAATGGTTCGCTAAACTTTCATCCAAGTACTTGAATATGGTTTTGTCAGATCATATGCCGATTATTCATTATTCACATATAGGAATGATGATATATATATATGGCGCTATTGGTGTATGTTGATGATTTGGTGCTCACTGGCAACAATTCCCCAGCCTGTGCTAAATTCAAAGCATATTTGAATCACTGTTTTCAGACTTTGAAGTATTTCTTAGGAATTGAAGTGGCTAGAGGGCCATGGGGATTAATTTTATCCCAACGGAAGTATGCGTTGGAAATTATTGATGAAAGTAGGCTTCTTGGTGCTAAACCAATGGACTTTCCCATGGAAGCAAATCATAAACTAGCACTAGCACATAGTCCAAATCTTGATGATCCAACTCGGTTCAGACGTTTGGTTGGACGATTGATCTACTTCACCATTACACGACCGGAGCTCAGTTATGCGGTTCATGTCTTATCACAATTTATGCATGCACCCAAAGAGGAATATATGGAAGCTGCTAGGCGAGTTCTAAGGTATTTAAAGAAACATCCAGGTCAAGGACTACTGTTGCGAGCAAATTCTGATTTGCAAGTTTATGCTTATTGTGACTCTGACTGGGGCGCTTATCCTATTACTAGACGATCTATAACGGGGTATTTTATTACCATTGGTGGTTCCCTTGTATCCTGGAAAATAAAGTAGCAAAGTACAGTCTCAAGATTGTCAGCAGAAGCTGAATATCGTGCTATGGCAACTGCCACAAGTGAGTTGATATGGATCAAATCCTTCCTCGCATCTCTTGGTGTATTTTTGGACAAGCCAATGAAGTTATATTATGATAATCAAGCGGCATTACATATTGCAAAAAATCCAGTTTTTCATAAACGGACGAAACATATAGAGATTGATTGTCATTTTATTAAAGAACGCATTCTCTCTGGTGATCTTGAAACTCAGCATGTTTCCTCCAAATATCAGCTGGCGGACATTTTTACTAAAGCTCTTGGAAGACAACAATTTCATTTTCTCTTGAGCACGTTGGGCATTATTGATCTCCATGCTCCAACTTGAGGGGGAGTATTAGGAAATCATATATGTATGATATTAGGAAATCATATATGTATAATATATGTAAACAATCTTTGTAATTTGTATTGTTGCCAAATACTGATTGATGCGCAAACTTAGGCGGCAAGCTAGGCGTGGCATATCATGATGTATATATTTTGTACGGTGGACCTTTTCCAGGAGCAAGAGAGAATAAACGCAAATTCTTGCCCTATATTTTTCTTCATAATATTGTGCTTGATTTTCAGACGAAAAGCTTCTCCGTTATTAAATTTGAGTACTTGCCATCAATTTTAGTGCTAACTTATCCGACCCCAATGAAATGCAATCCAAGCGAATTTGTTTTAAGTTAGTCTTTTTCTTTGGGTTTGTTTGCATTTCTTGCACATTTGCATTCTCTTTTCACTCATATACATTTCACACATTCACAACACATCAAGCTCCTCCACAAATACATAATCAACCATCCATCTCTAAAACACATCATGAACCAAGAACATTCCTTAGACAATAGATCAAGGAAAAAGTTCCATGCACAATCATGCTACGAAACATCTAACAAGTTCTAGCACAAACCATCCTACGAAAGTTTCAACACAAAGGATACTACCAAATTATCATTAGTTAGAAAAAATCCTATTAAAGTTCATAACACAAGCCATATTTCACAAGTTACTCAGAGCTAGCTAGATGCGTTTAAATTAGAACTAGACAACATTTTGACTTTCGATTAAAGGCTTTGGACGAGTCTCATTGTCTCTTCAAATTGGCATTGTTGATTCTCCATAATTCTTTGCTGATTCTCCATGGCTTGTTACTGATTCTCTACGAGTTCTCTCTCATCATCAAGTCACAGGTGGGTTAATTTAAGTTCAGATTGTAGCTTATAATACTTTGAGGGAGTGTATGTACACCATATAGAGACAATAGAGGCAGTTGGGTTCTCATAAAACAATGTTGGAGCTTACCCAATCTATAAATGGTGAATTTCTTACTCCATCAACCCAATAGTTAATAGTATAGTTGCGCCACCTCCGGTGTCCCTTTTTCAATACCGCGCTCAACTCTAAGTAACCTATATTTTTCCCGTTAAAAACATTTTATGGATATTCAAAGACTTGACAAGAGAAATACACCAAATCAATATAAAGTGGTGCACCAACCTATATATTCACAAAGAACCAAATAAGAAATTACGAAATTGTGTTCCTATCCCCTTTAGAATTGTCATCCACAAAGACTTTCCCAGATTGAGCATCCTATGAACTTGGAGGTATCATGGGAAAGCATTTGCCACCGAGTTTTGCATCGCACTCCCAATCATACCAGATTTGGTGAGCTGACTCCTGAAGATTTTAACCAATACTTGGCCAAAATGTGCTTCCCTTCTGGTTGTTACCAACAGGTGCATTGTGACTTGTGTTTAACCAAGCGCTAACAAGGATCGGATCTTCTTGCTTCGGTTATCATGTCCAAACTTTTAATTTGGCTCCGACTTCAATTTCTTCTATTTTCATTTGGGATTCACTACAAAATTTGAGGAGCTTGGGTAATCATACTTGTTGGAGTGTTTGCAGATTGCCTTGAAGAATATGACGAATCATTTGAACCAAATGACATTAATCTCACAAAGGAGCCTTGACTATTTAAAGGCATTCAAAATTCATTTGTTGAATAATTACAATGTTGAAGGCTTAGACAAAATTGAGAATTGTGGAGAGATTTTCATCATCTTCTGTGTGAGAAGTCAATGGCGGATTATGATAATAATTGAAATTGGGAGTGTTGAGTATTATCAAAATTGTGGGACCCATTTGAAGAGTTTTGTGAGATACTTGAGGAACTTTTGATCCTTGGAATAAATATTGTTGCTCTAGGAATTTTACTTTCACCCTCCTATATATATAGAATTTTTCAAAAAAATAAAAAAATTTTGCTGTTGATAAAATTTATCGAGTGAAAAGGGCCATCATATGGGCACAATAATTTGAAGGAAAAAACAGATACAGAAGCTGAAGTCTCCAAAAGTTTGAATAAATAGCCATTCTGCTGCATTTTTTTAGTCAAATAAATCGAAGACTCTACTATAATTGAAAAATAATTTAACTACAGTAATTCAAAACCATGATCACCATTGATTTTATCTTGACAAATCTCAACCATTGTTTTGATTTGTGTCAATCAACGACATGCAATGATCGTTTAACGTGCAATTTTGCGAGGACTTGCTGCTGGACTCACTACTCGCACGATGTCCCACCAGTAATCCCTCCCCTCCCCCCAAAAAATTCTCTCTCCTCTATTTGTCTCCCTCTGTCTCTCACCTACCATGGCAAGAAAAGACCAGCACCACACAATTGAGAGAGAGAGAGAGAGAGAGAGAGAGAGAGAGAGAGGAGAGGAGGAGGGGGAGGGAGTCATATGTGGAGGTGGACTTTCCGAGGCTACAATGGTGCAGCCCCTATAGCAGAGAATCAAAGTAAGGAAAATGAAAGAAAATGATAAGGAAGAGAAGTGATAGTATAGCATTATTGTTCCTGGGTGATCATTATGCGGTCTATGCCTATATGAAGAAGTATGAGCAACCTTAACCAAACCTTTCTTCGATGGCTAGACCTGCTCAATTTGTTAACATATAATTAATTTGACAAGATCTTTATTTTCATTCCATTTTCATTTTTTGCAAAATAAAATACAGCAGTAAGCAAAAGAAAAATGCCAACTGAATCCATGTAATTTGCAGAAGAGTATGTGATGCACTCCAAACAATCAAATCATTTTTAAAAATTTTTAAATTTAAATTGACAATAAGTTTTCCACTTCTTTATGACATCTCTCTACCTTTCTCCCTCTCATCTCTCTCCCTCTCTCTCTCACATTTTTTTAGGGGACAATTTTTTTGGAAGTAACAAAAACAGAGCATCCCCTTTTAAATATAAGAGAGAAACAGAGCAACCCAATTCCCATATCTCAGAATGAACAGTGGATCAACTATGATAACATGAACTAAGTGAGAGAAAACAACTATAATAGGGGGCCGAATTGCATTCTAGTGTCTACTGTAGAATTCCCGTTTCATAATAACTCTCATTGCTAATAACTAAGAGAGAAGCATAGCAATCCTGATCTTGCTTTGCTCCTCCACCAACTGGACTGGCTACAGGTCATTTGCTAGGATATAGGCTATAATGCGTAATGGAGTCTTTAGATTTCTTTATTTGTAGATTGAAACATGTGCGTGGACAAAAATAACTGAAAGATAAAGAGGGGGATACAAAGGACAAATATTGTATTTTACGAGCTGTGGAGGTAGACGGTAAAAGTAACCAACGCTGAGATTTGTTAGGATAAAATCAACGATGATTCTACCATGGTTAACTTTTTTTTCAACTATCATAGTTGAAATTGATAACAGCCCTTGATTTTATTTACAAAATCCCAACCGTTGAAATATTTAATGAAGATTCTATCATAATTATTTTTTTTCCAACTATTATAGTTAAAAATGATAATAACCCTTGATCTTACTTTACAAGATTTCATACATTCAATTATTTGATGACTACTGGCTACAGCGAGTAAAAATAACCGGCTATTTCTCAAAGAATGAGTATTTGATAGCCCCCCTTCTCATACATAAGTGACATAATACACGACTGCCATTTATATCTTTACCCCTACCTATCTTGGTAATTTTATGAATTCATATTGAGTATTGAAAGCTTCATCATTTCATAAATCAATATGATGCACAGTTAATACTATTGATTTTCTTTATCAAGTTCTGTCAAGAATTTCAAAAATGAGTTCAGACTTCAGAGTCTTCATATTGGCACAAAGTGATAAAGCTTTAGAGCAAACCCAAATGGATCATTTCAATGATCTGAAAAAAGATTGTGAAATTTTATTTGCAAAGTGATAATTGTGGGTACGGTAGCATTTTCCCGTGCTACCACTGTATTTGATTCAACTAAGATTTGGTTTGTACGCTAGTGAATGTTGATGACGTTACCAAGGAGAAGAAGAAAGAAAAATGGGAATTGAAGCATAGATGGGGGAGATAGTGAGTGTTGAGGAATGTAAAAGGCAGATATATATAGAATTCATGATAAAGATAAAAAGTAAAGAGGGGAAAATGTCAACACATCTATTAATTATTCAATTCTCTGTTCCATGAAATCATCTTTTAACTTCCTCTGTTCCCTATAACTATCTCCTCTGGTAAATTTTGTCCCCTCCCCCCCCCCCTCTTGTTTAGTAGTTTTTCTATGATATGTGATGGACCACTGTTAATCTGAAACCTTTTATATTGCTTCAATTTTCAATTTAATTTGCATACAATTAATTAATACTGGCCCTCTGTTTTACTACAAAACGCAGTTAATCTATTATGAGATACATGGATAGAGAGACAGAGATGGGTCATTTTATGTGATATCACTACCCTCTACAGATGAAATCAACCAGGAGCTTCAACTCTGAATCATAGTAGGGATGATGATTTGAAATTAAAAAAACAGAATTTGGGGAGGATTGGAGTCTGGAGAGGAGGGAGTGCACAAGGGTAGCCTAAGAGAAGATTAGAAGTGGCATGAAAATCGGGCACGATTCTTATTTGTCCTTTTATTAATCTATAATGCAGGCTGTAGGTGACCCTTTTTAATGGATGAGATTTAGTTGATTTAAATCAATGGGGCAGATTCTTCAACTATGATAATTAAAAAAAGTTTCAACTATGGTAGAATTTTCATAAAATCAATGGTGATCATGGTTTTCAATTACCATAGTTGAATTATTTTTCAATTATGGCAGAATCTTAGCAAATAAATACAAAACCTAGAGCATATTGTAGTTAAAAAAAGAAAATCAAAAGAAAAAGAAAAATTTGATGCAACTGCACTCCATGATCACAACGTGCTACTGACTGCAATGTAAATCACGATCCTTTCACTGTGCATGCGGAAACTGGGGCTGGAAGAAGTAAAGAAGCAAATTGGAATGTTGTTATACTTAAGGTTTGTATTTTTTGTTGGAAAATATATGCTAGAAAATAGATGAAGTTGATTAACATGGATAGAAGTATATTGAAATTAATTGAAGGTAGTATTTTTTTTTATTGCAGTAGATTGTAGTAGGTTGAAGTGAGTTAAAGTTGAAAGAAGTTGATATTTTTTTTAATGATGGTTAGAAGTTGGTTACTTTTGAAAGAGATGGATTGAAGTTGGTTAAAGTTGATTGAAGTTAGTTGAAGTTAGCTGAAGTGAGTTGAAGTGGGTTGAAGTTAGATTTTTTTTGGGATTAAAATTGGTAAAAGTGGGTTGAAGTTTGCTGAAATTAATAATTGAAATTTATCAATGAAAAGAATACGCCCTTTGATGGTTGTGACAAAAATTTTTAATCTAAAAATTTTACTTTCATGCTCTTATTTATAGAGATCTTTTGGAAAAAAAATAACAATTCAACTTTTGATAAATTTATTGCTTAGTGAAAAGAGCTATTATGGGCTCAAAAATTCGAAGGAAAAAAAACTTACAGAAGCTGAACTCTCAAAACAAAAAAAAAAGAAAAGAACAAATAGCTGTTCCGCTGCATTTTTACAGTCGAATAAATACAGAAGCTGCAGCATATCGTGGTTAAAAAAAAGAAAATCAAAAAGAAAAGGAAAAAATTGATGCAATTGGGCCCCACGATCACGCTGTGCTATTGATTGATTGCCACCCTTTGACTGCGTACACGGAAAGCGAGGCTGGAAAGAAGTAAACGTTGGAGGCAAATTGGGATGGTGTTGATACTTGTTTTATTATATTTGGTTATTCCGTGTCCTTAAACTTGTTTTATTAATTAATAACAATAGCATTTCAAATTAGAGCTGGAGATGATCCAAGGCTCCACTTGCCAGGATCAGGATGCCCGCTTTTTACTATATATACACATATTTGTTCAATATTGTGGGTAGGTGTCAATTTCTGTTGATGGTAGAGACAAGCCTTTTCAAGCGGTAAGTTTGATAGCGGAAAAGGGCAGTTGATACACCAAGAAGAATCAAAATATAAAAAGGAGGCTTTAAACCATATACGTTACGTAAATAATATTTAGAGTTATCATAGAGGTCAACTTAGATTGAGTTCATACTCACATCGAATTTAAATGAGTTAAAAATTTTTCAATTTGAACTTAACCCTTTATTAAATGGGCTACAAACTTTGACATATACATGTTTATTTTTTAAATTGATTGACATAAAATTTACCAATTAATCTATTTAATATAAACATATCAAAGGTAGATTATCTGGTTATATATTTATACACTTAATATTTTAACTAGAATATGATTATTGAACATTATAACTCAATCCTGTGGGTTCAATATATCATTATATGCAACCATTGCCCATAATTAACAAGAACAATAATTCCAAAACATGGATCAACTTGATTAAACCAACGTTTTCATAATTCCTCCCAAAACACACATGTAATTGGTAAACAGGTTAATCTATTTAACCAATTTAACTAAACAGGTTAAATATATTTTTTTTTTCGTGGCACAATTATCAAATGAACCTAACCTAATTAATCAAACTTGTTATACATATCAACCAATTTAATTAAACAAGCTGAAAATATTTACCTAAATTCACTTAATTCAATTATAGGTTAACTTTTAACAACCCTAAATTATTAATATTACAGAAACACCTATCAACCAACATTGAACAAGTTTGTAGATGGTAAGACTAAGGCGTCGTGATCCTTGAAAGCAGAGGCTTATCACAATTCCAATTTTGAGAAGCTACCCAGCTGCCCTTTATTGACTGTTCATGCCCACTATCACAAATTTACAAAAGTCAGCCTATACGTTATGAGAGTGGAACTGAGCAACTTAATCTGGTCAGTCCAGCAATAAGAGAGAGAGCGAGAGAGAGATCAGAGAGGAGAGAATATGGCACCCACAACAGCCACTGTAACACCCACATCACAAGCCCACGAAAAAACACTGGGTGAGCAATATGTAGTGCCCAAGAAGGACCGAGCTAAGGAGAGATATTGAAGAAGATTGTGTCAGCATGTGAGCAGTGGGGGGTTTTCCAAGTGGTCGATCATGGGATCCACGATGAGCTTTTCACCCAGATGTTCGAATTGAGCAGGCAGTTCTTTGCTTTGCCTGATGAGTATAAGCTTCGTTATAAGATGACTCAGTGAAAGAAGGGTGGCTTCACTGTCTCCAGTCACTTCCCAGTAAATCCGTCATTCTTTAGAATAAATAAAATAGCCTTTATTATCATATTTGTTATCATTTTCATAATTATACAACGATAAATAATCTTAGTCCTTGCCATATACATTCCTCATGAAACTCCGCCTCTGAAAATATCGTCCTTTCTGTGTTGAACTGTATAGGACGAGGCAGTGGCAAACTGGTGAGAATTAATGCTATTAATGAAGCGGCCAATCCAGGCGCGGGACTACTCGCAATGCCCGGACAAGCCTGAAGGCTGGCAGCCGATAATAGATGAATACGGAGTGAAGCTAGCGGGGGTGTCTGGTAAGCTATATGAGCTACTCTCAGAGGGCCTATGCCTGGAGAGAGACGCCCTTACAAAATCTTTAAGCGAGATCCACGGGCATTTGGTGGTTAATCACTACCCAAAATGCCCACAACCTGACCTAGCTGTAGGGCTCAAACGCCACACAGACCCGAGCTCCATGACCATGCTCCTTCAGGACCAGGTTGGTGGCCTGCAGGTAATCAAAGATGATGCCAAGACTTGGGTCACTGTCCGCCCCATCAAGAATGCCTTGGTTGTCAACCTTGGTGACCACCTTTATGTAAGGTCCTTCTCTTTTGCTCGTTACCTATTTTAAGTTATTTATCATTGCTTTGTTCCGGATGGATGATTGGTAAGTCTATTCAGAATTTCAACAATATTTGGTGTGGTCGAATCTAGGGGTGTTCAGAAAATCTGAAATGTTAAACTGAAATGTGAACTGGTTAAATTGAAGTGGTTTTAATATCCAACTAATTATCTAATTGAAAAATGACATTTAATCATATTTCACATTGTGGGAATGTAGTACATGAGCAATGGACGGTACAAGAGGGCAGACCCTCAAGCAATTGTGAACGGAGAGCACAATCGGATGTCAATAGCTTTGTTCTTTCATGGGGAGAATGATGCTAAAGTCTACCCGCTCAACGTAAAGGAAGGAGAGAAGCCCTTGATCGAGGAACCAATCACATATGCTGAGATGAGAAAAAGCACTACTAAAAAAGTTCATATTAACGACGGAATTCGGCGACGGAAAAAAATAACGACGGAATTGGCGACGAAATGGCAACGGAGAAATAGCTTTACAAAAAAGTTAGATTAGACGACAGATACGGCGACAGAAATGTTAATCCGTCGCCATAAGTGACATATGGCGACGGAAATTCCGTCGCCATAAATAAAATTTTTTTTGAAAAAAAAATAGGCGACGGAATTTCCGCCGCCTAAAAAAAATTTTTTTTTAAAAGGGGGGAGACGGAAATTCCGTCGCCCCCCATTTAAATGAAACCAGATTTCTGGTTTCATTTATCTGCCATTTCGAATACCCGAGGAGAGAGAGAGTGCGAGAGGGACGTCGCGTCCACTACCAGCCCAGCCGCCTCCCGCCGTGCCCAGCCACCGCCGCCGCCGGTCACCTCTCTCCACTGCCGGCCGTCGTCTGCCGCCCCCCACCGCCGCCTTTTTGAAGTTAATTGAGGTATTTGTCTCAACTAAACAACTTAAAATTTATACAAATTTTTGTATTACATTGTTAGAATTTTATAATTAGTTCGTATTTATGTTGAAATGTTGTGTTTGTGTGAGGTTTGGTTTAATTTGGTTCAAAATTAGGATAAATGCGATTTAGGGTTTAGGTTTGGTAGTTTCAAGTTAGTTTGATATATTGGTGGAATGAAATGATTTCATTGATAATGTTGTTGAAATGTGTAATTTGTGTGAGGTTATTGCTCTAATTCGTTGCAAGAATTTGGTAAATGCGATTTAGGGTTGAGGTTTGGTAGTTTGAAGTTGAAATTTCATATGTTGGTAGAATGAAATGTTTTAATTGATAATGTTGTCGAAATTTGGTTGGAGATTTTGCTCAATGCAATTTAGCATTTAGATTTGGTGATGTGAACTTGAAAGTTGATATGTTGGTGGATTGAGATGCTTTAATTTATTATTTTGTTCAAATGTGATGTTTGTATAAAGTTGTAGCTTATATTTATTTAAAGTTTTCGCCCAATGCAATGTGCACTTAGATTTGGTAATTTGAAGTTTAAATTTGATATGTTGATGGAATAAAGTGATCAACTATATATAAATTATTAGTTTTGTGATGTTCGTGAGAATGTAAGCATATTTATCACCTAGTTGTAAGTTTTTTTTGGGGTGCATGTGGAAATTTTAAAGTAAGCGTACATAATATATAATTGCCTAATTTATGTACTTATTATAATTTTGATTAAAATTAATTCTTATCAAATACCTTATATGGTTATTATTATTTGAGCAGAATATGAATGGTCCTTCACATCGTAGGTGAATGTATAATAGATTACTGCATGATCGTAGTGGTTATACGCAAGAATTTCTAGATGGAGTAAACGAATTCGATCAATTTGCACGTGCACAGACAGAGTTTCTGAATAGGAAAAAGTATAGATGTCCTTGTGCGGAATGCAGAAATAGGGTGTACTTGACACCTGATGAGGTTAAGATGCACCTTATGTATAAGGGTTTTGTGCAAGGGTATTGGCTTTGGATAAGTCATGGGGAAATAAAACCTCAAGAATATGGTTCTGGGTATCAAAATAGTGAAATTCCCGAAGTTGGAGGATCAAGTCATGTTAATAATGACTATTCTGAACCCTACATAGATCGGATGGAGGACATGATTGATGATGCTATAATAGAAAATCAAAATATAAGGGAAGAGGGGTCAAGCACTTGCCGAAGACCATTTTATAATTTGGTTCAAGCTGCTCAATAACCCTTATATGATGGTTGCTCCACCCACAGTGAGCTATCTACGGTGGTGAGACTGTTGAATATTAAATCTGATTATAGTATGCCTTAAAACTGTTTCAATGAAGTTGTTCAATTAATGAAAGAGATGTGTCCCCCTAACAACTGCGTGCCTAACAACTATGGGCAAACGAAGAAGGTTGTTAAAGATCTCGGGAACGATGTGGTTCAAATTGATTGTTACCGAAAAGGTTGCATGCTATTTTATAAGGAGGATGCAAACTTGGATGTGTGCAAGTTTTGAGGGCATTCAAAATGGAAGAGGAAAATGTCACAACAAAGGAATCAGAATCTATTGCCATACTCAATGATGCATTACTTGCCGTTAAAACCTCGACTGCAGAGGTTGTACGCATCAAGAAGTAGTGCAGAGCATATGAGATGGCATTATGAACATCGACATATTTTCATTCATTCAGGGTAATGACGAGATAGATGAGGTAAAGAATGGTGAGGATGATGAAGAGGGGGAGTGGGATGACGGTGATGAAACAGATGAAGCTGAAGAAAATTTACATTTGTCTGATGATGATGACGATGACATTGATGACGATGAGGATGCAGATGATTGAGTGGTTACGAATTCTTATGTGTATGAGTAATTTGCATGTGAAACAATTGTTTGTGACTTTACTTATATTGTATGAATGATCTTTGCAAAATATGTGTCACCTATGTACCTATTATGATGTATGACGAAAACGGTTTACATGTTCAATCATTATATATTTGCACTTGGTGTTGTTGTCACCTGTTTCAGGTATGGATTCAAGTTCTCGTCGAGCAAAGTCCTCCCCTCGAGGTAGAAGACGAGGGCGTCGAAGCTCTGCCGTTGATCTGACCGCAATGGATATTGATCCATCTTCCCCCCAGGTACCTCATACACCAGTTCAGCCAGGAGCGACAATGGCTACTTACATACCAGGTATTTCAGGACCCCTGCCTCCCCCATTTGGGGCTTTCCATCATCAGACCTCATACATTCCCAACCAAAGCACCATGTACGGCCAATTTGCCTACAACATTCCTCCAAACCCCCATGTTGTTTACACTGTGCACCCCACTCCACAACCCACTCCACAACCCACTCACCCCAACACAAATCAGTCCCAAGAGAATATTAGAAGTGGTGAAAGTGAAGCACAATCCAGTCATGGGAGCACTCGAGCAAAGACTTGGATTGAGCCAGATGATAACGGGTAAATCTTCATTTGTTATATGTTATCAAGCACTACATGAATTTTGCATAACAAGTAATGAATTTTATGTGTAATGTTCAATTATGTTTCTCTCCAATGATGGTGCTGTTAGTAGGATTTTGCTCATATTTCAAAGTAAGTTTGACGGAGCTTGGCCTACTTGGAGCAAAGTGCCCAAACCAGTATGAGATTTGTGGTTCAGAGTGTTCAAGGTAACTACAGTGACTTCGTATTAACAGTTTCAGAAATATGTGATAAATTACTATTGAATTATTTGATGTGTTATTTGTTTTCATAATTGCAGAAGTGGTTTACTTGGGATCCGGTCCATGAGGACCGTATAAGAAGGAATTTTGAAAACCGAGGCAATGCACGCTTGAGAGACTTCTTTGGCAAAGCAAGGAAGCGTAACAAGAAGCCTGTCTGGCTCGGTGATGCTCAATGGGAGGGACTCCAGCAGCACTGGGCGAATGAACATTACAAGAAATTGCGTGAGATAGCCCAGAAGAACCGACTGGGGACTCCAGAAAGTGGTGGTCCATCTCTCCACACTTGTGACTCGATCCCTATGCATGAGCATAGGCGGCGTCTGGTAAATGAATTAATGTTTGCTATGTATTCGTTTAAGTTCAATATTGTATTTTGTGTTGTGCTTGACATCATTCTTTCTGGCACGTACATAGACGGAACAATTTGAGACGGAGTCCACAATTGTTGAATTATTCAGTCAAACTCACAAACTCCAGGGCAAAGATGATGCCCCTTGGGTTGATAAGAAATCACAACAAACATATATAAGCAATTAGCTATTCTCAATCTTCATTGGTAGTTCAACATGAACTCGTATACTTTATTTTAAGTTATTGTACTATGCATGATTTCATGTGCATGTTGCGGTATTGTAGGAAACCTTTGAACGTGATTTTCAAAATGTTATCAACTCTCAAGGGACCGGGGATGGCTCTTCTCAAGATCCAAACCAGCCATTTCCCAACCCAAATGAGTTGTGGGTGAAGACGTTCAAGAACAAGAAGGGTCGTATTTACGGCATTGGTGACGAGGCTGTCAAAATGAGGGAATCCGGTTACTTCAATCCCACTCAAAGATCCAGTATTGTTTTCATATTAAAGTTCCAACAACCATGGTTATACATTGAATTTACTTAATGGCAAAGCTAATATAGTAATTTACTTAAATGCCTGTCAGCAGGTTCCGGTTCTACGCCATTGCAACAAGAGCTCAATGACTTAAGGGGTCGAGTAACCAACTTGGGGGGTGAGCTATCGTCACAAGCTGAAAGCTACCGGTTGGTTATGGAGAAATGTAAGCAATTGGAGGAATCCAACATATTGCTCACACAAAGCAACCAACAACTGAGCCAACAAATAATGAGCATCGATCAGCGCCTCCAAGCTTTCTTTCAAATGCAACAGGCATCTGGCTCGGGATCTCAGCCACCATTTACTCATCCCTCGCAACATAATAAGGAAGATGGTGAGGCAGAGGAAGAGGAAGAGGAAGGCGAAGAGGAAGAGGAAGACCTTGGTGATTGAGTTGATTGCAGTTTTTCTTCAGCTGGTGGCTCTTCTGCTTATCTTCACGAAGTAGATCATATCTCTTACTGTTTGCTTCCCCTCCCCTTTCTGCTAATTTCACTCCCCTCCCCCTGGTGCTTATTTAACTCCCCTCCCATTTGGCGCTTACTTCACCCTCTTCTGCAAACATATATATAACTTCATTCTCAATTACTGGTAACTTCTGGTTATTTTGTTTGGATTTGTGGTTTGTGATATATATAGACTTTGTTTGGAACTTGTAGTGTGTGATATGTATAGAGTTTGTTTGGAACTTGTGGCTTGTGAATTGAAAACCCTTGGTTGGATGTGATGTGTTGTGTTGGATGTGGAATTCCACCTTTGTGTGGCTTGAAATTGTTGAGAACGCTTCGAATGAAGCCCTATTAAAAGCCATTGGATGTTGATTAAGTACGAAGATCTTGTAAATTTCTTGTAGGGAATGATTTGTATGTACGGATTTGATCAAAAACAAGCGATTTTATTTTAAAAAAGGAGGAACCCAGCGACGGAAAGGCAACGGATAAGGAAAAAAAAAAATTTTGGAGAGGGGGGCGACGGATTCCATAATCTGTCGCCATCAGCGACGGAAATTTCGTCGCTGATTCCATCTCTGATGGCGACGGATGATTAATTTCGTCGCCGCACCCTGCCCCGCCACTTTTCCCGCCAAAAAAAGTGTGTCGCAATTTCTGTCGCTTAATCAGTCGCCGGCTGCTCAGCAACGAGCGAAAATTCGACAACCGCATTCCGTCACCAAATCCGTCGCGGATCTTAAATTTCCGTCGCTGATTAATCATATTCCGTCGCTGATTCAGTCTTTATTTGGCATTTTTCTTGTAGTGAAGACACAACACTTTGTACTTGGACCGTATAAAGATCACGAAATTAGCTGAGATGGAAAGCTGGTCTCAGGAAGAGCTCTTGAGCAGTGAAGCAATGCCTAATTAAGCTCACCTTCTTGCACAAGATACAAGACAATTTCATATATTTCACTGAGAATAAAGATAATCTTTATAATTGTCGACTTTCATTGTTTGTTCGGTTTCAATTAAAGATTTAGATGAAAATATGAGCAGTTGTTATATCATATAATTGGTTATATCAAAAGCAAATGTACAACCGGATATCGGCTCACTGAAAGTATTATATATCTCACTAAAATAAATTGATGCATGCATACCTAGTTCTGCTCACTAAAAATAATGTGCAGCTTACTAAAATATATTAATAAGCGGAGACCCATTTTTAGTAAGTTAATAGATATTGTTAAATTTAGTGAGTAGACATGTCCAAATGACGCGCTTTATATGCTCAAGTTTCTCTCAGTAAAAACACTATATAACTTATTAAAATGTATTATTATGCAAAAAAAATATATATATATAGGCTCAAGTTGTACAGAAGCAGTTGTACAACCGAATTTAGGTTCACTAAAAATATTATATAGCTCACTAAAATGTACTGATGAAAACTCGATTCCGCTCACTAAAAATAATGTATAGCCCACTAAAATATTCTAGTAAGCTAAGACCCATTTTTAGTGAGCTCATAAATATTTTTAGTGAGTAGATACGCCCAAATAACACGTTTTATATGCTCGAGTTTTGCTCAGCTATAACACTATATATCTTATTCAAATGTGTTATTATACAAAAAAATGCATATGCTCGATTTGTACAGAAGTAGTTGTACAATCGGATTTCAACTTACTAAAAATATTACATAGCTTAAAAAAATATGCTGACACGCACCCCGTTCCACTCACTAAAAATAATATATAGCTCACTAAAATATTTTTGCTGAGCTATAATCCATTTTTGGTGAGTTAATAGATACTTTTGGTGAGCAAACATGCCCAAATAACACATTTTTATATGCTCGAGTCTCACTCAGTAAAAACACTATATGGCTTATTGAAATGTATTATTATACCCAAAAAAAAATGATATTGTGCATCTAAAGCACACTACATTATATTGTACTTATCTATATATATTATACTTTATTTAGTGAGTTATGATATTAATTTAGTGAGTTGTAATAGTTTTTTAGTGAGTTATAAAATATATTTGGTAATCAATATGATTTAGTGATTAGTATTAGTTGTTCATAATAAAAAAAGAGTGAGCAAGCATATAATACATAATTTTAGTGAGTACAAGCATATTCTTAGTCATTTTTGACATATGATTTTTTTTAGTGAGCTGCATTGTGACTTTTGGTGAGTTCTAGTATATGTTTGATGACCAACACTTTATATTTATCTTATAGTATGCTAGGGTATATCTTTTAGTTAACTGAAATATAAGATTTTTTAAATTTATAAGAGTAACATACTTGAAAAGTTTCAGAACACATGTACTATTTAATTTTGCTTAGTGAGCTATGATATTTATGTAGTCAGCTGTGATAGATATTTAGTGAGTTAAAAAATATATCATTGATCAATACGATTCAGCGAGCAATATTAACTATGTTTATTCAAAATGAATGAGCAAACAATATAATATACAATTACATATTCTTATGATATTTTGAGATATGATATTTTCTTAGTGAGCTGTACTATAATTTTTGGTGAACTATGTTATATATTTAGTAAACAATACTTATTTTCATCTTTTAACATGCATGATACGTCTTTTGAATAACTCAAATATAAGATTATTTAAATGTACAAGAATCACATGCCTAAAAAGTTTCAATCACTTGTACCGTAACTTTTTAGTGAGTTATTTTTTATTATGTTTTGGTGACATATAATATGCACCTAGTGAGCAAATACTTTAAAATTTTATATTTTATTAATATATATTATGTCTTTTAGTGAGCGATCATATATATTTATTGAGTTATATATACATATATATATATATATATATATATATATATATATATATATATATATATATAAGTAATTATGTAATCAAAGTTGTTTTCTTAAGAACAAAGTTAAAAAGAATATTAAAAAATACTAAAAAGCTGAAAAGTTATAAGTGTAGTTCAAGAACACTAAGAAATTATAAAGAATATCAAATGAATTTAAAAAATAAAAATAGGACAAAGAAGAAGGAAAATTTAAACAAAAGGAATAGAGCTTAGTAAAAAATTAAGACCAAAGGAAGTTAAAAAAATAGAAAATAAGATAAAGAAGGAGGAAAATTAAAACAAAGGAACACATGCCGCTTACTCCCACGAAAATTCAGATCCATGATGTCCTAGGAGTAAATGTGCAACCTCACCACTCATGCAAGTCACTATTAGCAACACTTAAATAAAGCCAGGACCAGGTGGGCAAACTATATTGTCCACCCGATTGTACAATATAATTTGTAAAATATGAGAGAGAGGAAAGCAAGCAATAACCAGTTGGCATTGCCCTTTTTTCATTGAGAAGATTACATGCGGTGAAATCATCCACTGATGTATGGCAATTTTATACGCCCACAAGTTAAAAGCATTTGGTTTACCTATGTAATAATGAAAGGACGTTATCCGTTCTAAATTGTGTAAATTTACCTTTTTATTTTTAAAATTTTACTATCATAAAGTTACCTCAAATTATATCATGAACGCTTGGGCATAGGAGCATTGTACAGTCTTCTTGTAAATACACTTGGAATACACACATTAGAGGTCCTTTTTTCTTATTCTAGATATATTCATATACGCATTATTATTAATTGGATCTTAAAGTGGGTAAGTGGTGGATTGGGAAGGGTAACGTTAGGCATTATAGGTCATGTGTTCAAACCTTCACATGGTCTTTTAAGTGATTTTTAGTGTTGTGTACTTTTCTTTTGTTTCTAATTTTTCCTTTTTTGGTGGACCTATTTCCTATTATTTATCTACTTCAAACACACTTAAGAGTATATTTAATGTTTTATTCGAGGTAAAGATTGAGACTAAAAATACCACGGGGAAAGGGAAAGAAAAGGACTGGCAGATAATAATACTCTAATTTATCTACTCCAAACACACTTAAAGATCGTGAAATTAGCCAAGACGGAAAATTAATCTCCGGAAGAGCTTAATCGCCAACTCACCGTGCTTGAGTAGGGGGCCAATGCCTAATGAAACTCACCTTCTTCAATAAGATAGAAGACAATTTCATAGATTTCACCGAAGAATACTAACAATCTTGATAATTGTGCACTTTTTTGTTTGTTTGGCTTTAATCGAGGATTTAGACGAAAATCGGAGAGGGAGTGAAGTAGGCAAAAACCAGCTAGCATTGCCCTTCTTCCATGAAGAAGATCAAGTGTGACGTAATCATGTATTTATAATTTATGCATGTCTGCTTTGTACGCCCACAAGTTTGGAGCATTTGGTTTACCAATGTAACAATGGAAGGGTGTTATCAGTTTCAAATTATATCACATCACTTCTTTATTTTGAAAATTTAACTATTATAAAACTATATATATTACATGTTTTTGCATATCGGGTAACTTCAGTTAGATATTTCAACTATGTTAACAAGTTGGATTGATCTTTAGTTTTTGGTTTTCTATGCAATTGGCACACTTATTAGATTGCCATACCATTTCTTTTTAAAAAAAAAAAAAAATGTACGTAGGTATAATTTGTTATCTACCCATATGTCTATCTATCTATTTCTCCATCCTTTTTCAATAAAAGAACCAACATAGAGAAAAAAAATACTATATGAAGACAGAAGATATACACTCTTAACTTGCTTTAAGGTAAGCATGTTGATCAATTCTTAAACATAAAAGATATAAATCAGGAATTAAATCATGTGTACCTGATAATCCTGTAAACGTGGTTAGGGATGAGGCCATGATTCTCACGCAGATCGAGTTCCCGTTTAGGGTGTATCGTTATGATGGCTAAGGTGAGGATGAGACTCACGAGAATAGAGAGGCAGAGAGGAGGCGTAAGATTGGTATCTTGATCTCTGCCTAATACCTCTATTTATATACACCCAAGGGGAAACCCTAATTAGGTCATAAGGGTAATTACGTCCATCAAATAATTACCAAATAAATACGTAGGGTATTTATTAGGTCAATGATCAATTAATTAGATAAATGATAACTCAGGCCACATAAAAACGTGTCCAACATTCTCCCACTTGGCCGAGTAATCATTTATGATGAGTATTAGATAAGTCTGATCAGATTTTAATACTCATTTTAGTTCTAAACCGAAATTGTAGCAGAGAAATACAGTCATTGAATCGATATTCAATTCAAGACCCCCATTAATCATACTACAATACCAAATTTAAAACTTAAATAAGCTAAGGATCAAATTGACAATTAAACCCATAAGATTATTTTGTACATAAATGTTGTCTATATGTCTTTAGGCATGCGTAGACACATTCAGAGACAAAACAAACAAAACAATGAGGAAATTTTATTATTAAATGCAAGCAAGTACAATATGCAACTAAATAAGGTCTTTAGATAACCCCATCTTCGAAACATGTTCTTCGAAAATCTTAGGAGGAAGACCTTTAGTCATCGGATCCGCAAGCATATTCTTAGTACTTATATGCTCAATACAAAGTTTATTTTCCTCAACTCGCTCATGTACGAACAAGTACTTTGTATCAAGATATAAAGCAGCGCCAGTCGAACTGTTACTGTTCGAGAAACTAACGGCGGCTGAGTTATCACAATAAAGCTTCAATGGTCGAGAGATGGAATTAACTACTTTGAGTCCAGTGATAAGGTTTCTGAGCAACATTCCATGACAGGTTGCGTTGTACAGCGCAATGTATTCTGCCATCATCGTAGAAGTTGCAGTCAACTCTTGCTTATGACTCTTCCACGAGATAGGTCCGCCAGCTAACATAAAGATATACCCTGAAGTGGATTTCTTGTCATCTTTGCACTTAGCAAAGTCAGAATCAGAATAACCAACCACTTCTAAATTATCACTCCTTCTGTAAGTCAGTTTATAGTCTTTTGTCCCTTGTAGATATCGAAGAACTTTCTTAGCTGCTTTCCAGTGATCAAGACCAGGATTGGTCTGATAACGACCTAACATTCCAGCAATGTAAGCGATATCTGGACGAGTACAGACTTGTGCATACATAAGGCTTCCTACTACTGACGCATAAGGTATCATTCTCATCTGTTCTTTTTCAACCTCTGTTTTCGGACATTGAAATAAACCGAAAACATCTCCCTTAACTACTGGAGCCACAGAAGGAGAGCAATGTTGCATGTTATAACGTGTAAGGACACGCTCAATGTAAGCCTTTTGAGATAATCCCAAAATACCATTGACTCTATCTCGGTGTATTTCGATGCCAATAACATAAGAAGCCTCCCCGAGATCTTTCATGTCAAAATTACGCGAGAGTAAGCGCTTGGACTCATGCAACATGTCTAAACTATTACTTGCCAATAGAATGTCATCTACGTAAAGGACAAGTATAGTAAAGTTGCTCCCACTCATCTTGAGGTAGGCGCATTGATCCACTTGATTCTTTATGAAACCTTCTGACTTCAAGACTTGATGCAACTTTAGGTACCATTGACGTGATGCCTGCTTCAACCCGTATATGGATTTTTTTAGCTTACAGACTAAGTGCTCTTGACCTTCAGATTTGAATCCTTCGGGTTGTTTCATGAACACTTCTTCATCCAAATCGCCATTAAGGAAAGCGGTTTTGACATCCATCTGATGTAACTCTAAATCAAAATGAGCTGCAAGGGCCATAACAATTCTTAAGGAATCCTTTCGAGAGACAGGAGAAAAGGTCTCTTGATAGTCAATTCCCTCTTTCTGAGTGTAGCCCTTTGCAACCAATCTCGCTTTGTAGCGTTCAATGTTTCCATTCGGGTCCAGTTTTGTTTTGAAGACCCATTTACATCCTACGGGTTTGACACCGTTGGGTAATTCAACCAAATCCCAAACATCATTTTTCTTCATGGAGTCAAGCTCTTCAATCATGGCTTTACTCCATTCGGAAGACTGATCACTGTTAATGGCTTCATTATAAGAGGTAGGATCAGTAAACTTTCCAGCATCCATTTCTGCTTCAGTCAGGTAGGTAATATAATCATCAAAGTTAGTAGGCCTTTTAGACCTAGATGACCTCCTGAGCAAATTTTCAGGTTGAGCATTGGCGGCATTGTCTTGATGGTTATCATTTGAGGTGTCTTCATTTCCAGGTACATTAGGAGTAGGAGGTGGTGCAGTGTCCTGCGGATTGGCATTGAGTACAAAAGGAGTAATTGGAGGTAAAGTAATCGACAAGTCTCTCCCCCCCGCGTCTTGTACTTCTAGCAATTCATCATAAGGGTTTTCACTGCTCCCACTGACCTTAAAATCTTCAAGGAAATGAGCATCTTTGGTTTCTACAATGCGAGTGACATGGGAAGGACAATAAAATCTGTAACCTTTTGAGTGAGAAGGATAACCAATGAAGTAGCAAGTTACAGTTTTCATGTCGAGTTTCTTCAAGAAGGGATTATAAAGTTTAGCTTCGGCAAGACAACCCCATACTTTCATATATCTTAGACTCGGTTTCCTTCCTGTCCAGAGTTCATAAGGAGTTTTAGGGACAGCTTTAGAAGGAACCCTATTGAGTATATGAACAGCTGTTTTTAAGGCCTCGGTCCAGAGAAATAGAGGTAAACCTGAGTTGGCTAACATACTGCGTACCATGTCCATTAGGGTCTTATTTCTTCTCTCAGCAACACCGTTCTGTTGAGAAGTACCAGGCATGGTATATTGGTTTACAATCCCCTGGGCCTTGCAAAACTCATCAAATGGACCAGGAGCTTGACCTACATCAGTATGTCTACCATAATATTCACCTCCTCTATCTGATCTTACAACTTTTATCTGACGATCAAGTTGTTTTTCAACTTCAGTTTTATAATCTTTAAAAGTTGTAAGTGATTCAGATTTTTCCTTAATGAGATACAAGTACATATAACGAGAATAATCATCAATATAAGTGATAAATGAGTTATGTCCAGTTATTCCAGTGATAGAGTAAGGACCACTAATGTCAGTGTGAATGAGCTCTAATAAATTAGAACTCCTTGTGGCACCTTTCTTATTCACTGATGTCATTTTACCTTTAAGGCATTTGACACATGTTCCAAAATCATTGAAATCGAGAGATGGTAACACTTCATTCTTCACGAGTCTAGATAGACGTTCTCGTGAAATGTGGCCTAAGCGTTGATGCCACAACATGGATGAAGTTTCTAAGTCTCGTTTTCGTTTTCTCTTTGTTAGTGTCTGATTGATATTATATGACAACAAAGATTTGGAAAAATCATCATCTAGTTCTAATTTATAGAGACCACCATCCAGAAAACCATGACCAAACACTTGAGAATTGAAACTAATAGTAAGTCTGCCATGACCATGAGAAACATCAAAACCGTCTATGTCTAACTTTGGTCCTGATACTAAATTCCGAGTAATCTCAGGAATATATAAGGTATCATAAAGTTTAATACATAAACCAGTTTTCATTATTAATTCTAAGGTTCCCATGGCTTCGACAGCTAATTCTGTTCCATTCCCCAGCTTAAGTGTTCTTCGGTTTCTTTCCAGCTTCTGGATTGTAAGGAATCCCTGAAGTGAGTTGGTTACATGAACCATAGAACCAGAGTCAAACCACCATGTATTAGTTGGAACATTTAAATTAAAGGACTCAAGTATCATGTAAAGTATCATGTAAAGATGATTACCTTTCTTCGTCAGCCACTCTTTAAAGTCTTGGCAGTCTTTCTGTCTATGTCCTTCCTTGCGGCAGAACTTGCAGTAAGACTTCCCTTTGGAGTTCTTAGAGCTGGAAGAAGCACTTGCATCACGTTTCTGGACTTTAGAAACTTCCTTCTTATCGACATTTCTCTTCCTCTTCTTTGGATTAGTGGTCATGAGGTAAGCCACATCAGGTTTGTCCAGCTTCAGACGCTCTTCTTCTTGTACGCACATAGCAATCAACTCATTCATCGACCACTTGACCTTCTGGGTGTTGTAGTTGACCTTGAAAGCTTCAAAAGATGCAGGAAGAGAAGTCATTATGAAGTGCACCAGAAAACCTTCACTGATCTCCATGTCTAATCCCTTGAGCTTGCGGGCCATGTCGTTCATCATCATGATGTGCTCACGAATGCCGCTATTCCCGTCATATTTTGTAGTCACCATCTTCAAAATAAGAGTACTAGCATGTGCCTTAGAAGTTGCTTTGAATTGTTCCTCCACGGAAGCCAGATATGTTTTAGCATTAGATGAATCTGGAATAGCTCCCCTGATGATTATGCTGATGGAATTTTTAATAAGCATAAGAGCCATTCTGTCGCACCTCTCCCATCTCTCATGTACTATTTTATCTTCAGCAGTACTTTTATCAGTGAGGGCAGGAGGGGCAGGCTCTCTCAGTGCATAATCAAAATCCAACATGCCAAGAGTTAGCATCAGTGAATCTTTCCATGAAGAAAAATTAGCACCGTTCAAGGTCTCAATTCCCATATTTGGGGCTGATAATGGATTCAGATGAGAGAAATAAGACACAAAATTAAAGAAGAAGTTAAGAGGTAATGAACTAAGGCTGGCGAAGTTAAGGACCATTATATAGTAATGAAGCTGTGATAATAGTCTATTATAACACCAAAATAATAGACTAAATTTAATTCTACTCAAACAAATGGCTTTCACTTTGGTTATGACCACTTATTTAAGTATTATGAATAATAAAATAATGATGTGCAATTTGAATGTAACACATCACCTTTGGGCAGAAGTGAAACATTTAAATTTTAATGTACATATATATTTAGTTCGCAGTACACAATTATAACACATCATCTTTGGACAGAAGTGAAATATTATGTATTTAAGGCGAGTGTCATGCAAATATCTATTTAAGGATATGCACTAAATGACAATGCTTAATAAGGCTTGAAATAAATTTCATAAATGTTACACATCACCTTTGGGCAGAAGTGTACTCTAAGGTATTGTTCAAGTCAAGCAAAATAAATCAATTTAACTAATCATAAAATGAATTTTATTTAAGATTAGTCAAATGACTTATAAATTTAATGTTAATAATTAATTAACCGCAAAAGTTAAAGCGATTCGGGCGGGGCTACAAAAAATTTGGGGACCCATTGAAATTGATTTAATTAAAAGGCGTATAAGGCAAGAGATTTTCAAGTAAAAGGATTTAACCTTTTCAATGGTATTTTAGTATATCCCTTACTTAGTTTTGCTATTCTAGGTAAAATAAATTCATAAATAAGGAAATAGAATATATTATGCAAAAGTGAGATATGCCATTCAATTTAAGGAAACACAATTATATTCCAAAACAAATACCAGAATTAGAAGATTTCATCAAAATAAGGATGAACACTTCAAATAATTCATCACAAATTATACTTGCTGATATTCGAAGCATAAGAAAGTAATTTTATGGATTAATTCCGAAAAACTTAGATCTTAATTTTAAGGAAAAGTAATGCTGATGTCCGAAAATAAAAAGAATTGATTCATCAACATAAGGCTCTGATACCACATGTTGATCAATTCTTAAACATAAAAGATATAAATCAGGAATTAAATCATGTGTACCTGATAATCCTGTAAACGTGGTTAGGGATGAGGCCATGATTCTCACGCAGATCGAGTTCCCGTTTAGGGTGTATCGTTATGATGGCTAAGGTGAGGATGAGACTCACGAGAATAGAGAGGCAGAGAGGAGGCGTAAGATTGGTATCTTGATCTCTGCCTAATACCTCTATTTATATACACCCAAGGGGAAACCCTAATTAGGTCATAAGGGTAATTACGTCCATCAAATAATTACCAAATAATACGTAGGGTATTTATTAGGTCAATGATCAATTAATTAGATAAATGATAACTCAGGCCACATAAAAAACGTGTCCAACAAAGCAGTTTGCGGATGATACTTTTAATTTGCTTGAAGTGTATCCAGTTTATTACTAATGGAGCTGGTTTTAAAAAGGAAGAAAAAAATACTTAAACGATAGATACTTGAATTTGAAAGAGAATCAGATATTAACTTCATCTATAAGAAATTTTTTAATAGTTGTATAGTTAAAAAAAATGTGGAGAGCGTTAGTTTTCAACTGGACAAATATGTTGTACTTTTGCCAATGTGAAATTGAATGACATTATAATTGCTCTTTGTGATCATATTTCATTGTGTTCATTTTAGGAAATATATCTTTATTTCAATGATTTTTGTACTTTTATTTGATAACAATGAACATTATTTTTGTAATTATGGACATTCATTGGGTTAAATTATACATTCATTTTAGTGAATATGAAAATTCATTTTCATAACTTGAATAGTCATTTTCATAAATGTAGACATTCATGTTGGTGAACTTCACTGTTATACCAGTGAACTTCAAGGATCAATTGATGAACATGGAAATTCAATTTTTTGGGCATGGACATTCATTTATGCAACCTTCAGTGGTTTAATGGGGCCACCACAGTCTGACTCCAGACGGGCTAATTATCTTGCAGCTTTAGTCCTAGTTACTATTATTTACACTGAAGTTCTTCAATTCCTATACACCTATGCCGGAGCAACCAAAAGAAAGAGGGCGGGATGAGCTTAATTTTCTGCTACTAATCAGAAGTAAGAACCATTGCCAAGCAAATATAACATTAGTTTTAGAGAGGGAAGGGCTTTTACCATGTGAACTGTAAAGACGTAGCATGGCCTTCTTTTTCTTTAAGTTATTACCAGTGGCAGTGACATACACCAGACTCATGTGTTCTGATAGTTCTGGGGGCCTTTATGAATCTCTGCTTTTAATTGGATGTCGTGCTTAAAAGCAAGATCGACCCTTCGTAATTTTATGATCGACCCTTCGTAATTTTATTGCTTTAGGTTTGTTACGTTTGACGTGGCAACTGTCATGCTATTATTCAATTAGATTTTTTCATGACTGGGAAGTATAAAGTGAATTATTGACTTATTTCAATACATTGGGAGAAATCATGGAGTCACACGTACTGTTCCTATTTTTTCACTATTTACTTGTGTTTCTAGCTTACTCATGTCAGATTTTGCTGTGTCTACTTCATTTATTAATAGGTAAAGCTACATTTATTTGAGCATGTAATGCCTTGTGGATCTAAAAATATGTCCTTAGAAAAGGACGTGATTGTCTTGGTGATGTCTTTTGCTTTTCTTTTTTGTTATAGTTGCTTAGAGAAGGCAGAAACTAGTCATGATGTACTCATTGACGAAGGCAATCAACAAGTCAGGCTTTGCAAAGTTTACTTCTTCACAAAATGTTTCTGGTGCATTCTCATTAGTTTGTGTGCTGGTAACATTGGCTTTCCTATGATTAGTATTAACATTTTGTTTTGATAATATTAATGTAGGACTTGCTGAGTCATCAACCTCAATCGTTACTAATTCGTCATTTGATGTCAAAGATGAATGGATACCAAATTGTGACAACCACACACTAGTACTCTGATTAGGCATGAATTTTGATAGGATTGATGATTGCCCATAATTTTAAAAAGACATGCCATTTATGTTGGATCTAGTATTTGTAGTTGTTGACTCCCATAGTAGCTAAGAAAGTTTTGATGAAACACAAAATTAATTAACACTTAGTAAGAGATTAGAACACAAACAAAAGATATGCGTGGGCTTGGTTGATTCAATTGAAAGACAAACTGAATATTAAAATACCAGCCGGCATCCATGAAAAACATGGATAATATACATAGGAAAATATGTATATGAGATCTTATTTGATTAAACTTGATTGCTAGAATAAAAACAATTAAGGAATTCACTTGGCTACATTAAGAAGTCTTCGAAATTATATTTTATGCTCCTTGATATCCTCCAGCAATGAAATGCAAATTAAAGCAAATTAGGCAAGCATCTTATCTTGACTAAAGGACATTCTGAGATTACTTGCTGCTGGTGTGGATTTTATGTTCTAGTTTTAAAACCCTTTTTACTTACAAGTGCACAAGGTTAATTGTAGACTAGCGAGTATTAGGGTGTCGATCCCACGGGGAACAATAGTGATTCTTAAACTTAACCTTTCCGATTATAAAGAATAATCACAATTTTATGAGTTCGATTATCAATATAATTTAAGAAACAAAAGAAGAGTAAGTGAGTAGCAAAGTAGAGAGAATTCAAATAGGAGAAAAATCTAGGACTTCGGATTTCACCTTTGATGCCAATATTAATTACTAATTCAAATGGAGATTCAATTTGTCTCTTGTTCAACCTAAACTACAAGCATTAGGTCATAAATTAAAAAGATGATTATAATTATAAAGTGACATAATTTATCTAGTGGTTCAGCATGAATTATTCTTTTTAGACATAACTCATCTAATTTCTAGCATAAATTATTCAATTTAAACAATTATAATTTTAAGTCCAATTACATAATCATCATATTAGCCTACAAGGTCTAATATTCATTTGAGATAGCAAATTAAACCAGTGTCATCAACATGACTAAACATTAGTATTAAAATGCATGAGTAGATGATGATCAAATGTAAACTCAAGATTATGCAAAAGAGACAAAAATAACCCCATAAGAAATTGGCAAAATAATATTATTACCAAGGATCCATCCTAATCCTAGAATGAGTAGTTTAGCCGGCCATAGTTAGTGAAAACACCATTGGAATTGGTATATTTCACTTCCTATGTCCAAACCTTATACTTAATTAGACAAAATTATGAAACTTAGTGTAAACTCTCAAATTTGACTCACAAATGAGATGAGAAGAGCAGAGGAAAATGGCTAGCGAAGCTTATTTTCTTCTTAACCCTCCAACCCAAATAACCTTGTCTTACAAAAATTCTCTCTAGAAAAATGAAAGATGGAAAAATAAGAAGATGCTTGAGCAAGAAAGTGGATGAATGTGTGTGTCGATGCTTCAACCTATGACCCCTTTTATAGTGGAAAATCCACCCCTTAGGATACCCCAAAATTAATGGAAATTAATTCCAATTAATTTGGGATGTTACATGCATGGTCATGACTAGTCATAAGTATAGAATTAATCAAAAATTAACTAGCTTTGACTAGGTCACTTGGGGGTTGCTCACAAAAATCAAGTCTTGGTTGCTTTAGAGTGCTGGGCTGCTGAGAGAAGAGGAGAGCATGAGGGAGGAGGCATCTGATGGGCCGCTAAGCTGAGGCCCAGACGGAGGGAGAGATGAAGTGAGGGGAATGGTAAGCTGGAGCTGCTGGGGCAGCTGAATTGGGCCGAACTAGGACCTTTGTTTCTTCTTTCTTTCTTTTCTTTTGGGCTTGCTTTGCACTTGTGGCAGATCTGAGTAGAATTGATCATCTTCATCCAAATTCTTCTACTTTATTTTTTTACCTGACAATTTCATAAAATATGCATCATTTACTTATAAAAATTTATTTCAAAGACTTAAAAGTTGGTAAAATGAAGGAGAAAATTATATATAAAATATGGATTATCAACTCCCCCACACCAGAACATTGCTAGTCCTCGAGCAAAGAATAACAACAATGCATATGTTCATTCAAACCATCAAGAAGGATAAGAATAGGGTTAGAAAAGAAAATCAAGTGACCCAACTATGAATGCTCACTCCAAATCACATATATCAATTCACTACCATCCCACAACTCATTATCAAAAATTTTCAATTTCAACTAAGTCAATAGGTCAAGATTCAAGTAAATTAAGTACACAATGAAACCATGTAGCAAATCGTAAGCATAAAATTTCACCTACATAACAAAAATCACAAGAGCAACTTTTCAAATCGAGTCCCCAATGCCAAATCAATTTTTTTTATTCTCTCTTTTTGAGACTTTGAATTTTTTTTTTTTTTTTGGTTTTCAGAATTTACTTGATCTCATGTGCTTTCTTGAGTGGATAAAGATATTAATGAAGATAACACTCAAAGAAACACTTAGTACATATTCAGGCAATTAAAGATATGAATAGAAATAGGACCTGAACATTGGTACCGAAATCAGAACTCAATTAATTTAATTTTTTTGATATTTTTTTTTTGGGATTGAAAAGTTAATGGGAAACTCAATGCTTATCGAATTCTCATCACGACATTGTAAATGGGGTTACATCTCATACTCAAAATCAACTACATAGTGACATTGGCACAATAAAAATTTTTGCCTTCAACTAGTCAAAACTAGAAATAATATCTACCGAGCATGGGTCACATGAATCAAATCCATATAATAAGAGTAGAACATGCGTAATCAGAACACTCAATTGCTTCCCAAAATCAAATTCACCCATAAATTTTCAAGTTTAATCTTTCTCAAAATTTTCATTTTCATTTTGCCTTCCCCCCACACCTAAACCTCCCATTGTCCTCAATGTAGAAAACAATAAGATAAAGGAAAATGGAGAAAAGAGCAATACAACCTGATAGCACGAGGAAAGTTGTTTCCATGTAAGCTAAGCAATCACACTCCCAAAGCGCCTTCACAGCCAAGACCAACCTCAAAAGCCAAAAACCAAGTGAAGAATCACATTTAATAATACAAGCGCACCTTGATTTAAAAATAAAAATAAAAATAAAAATAAAAGACTCAAAATCACCTAAAAAAAAATTGGGTTGCCTCCCAACGAGCGCTAAATTTAATGTCTTCAGCCAGACAATATCAAGCAGAGGCTTTGAAAATGTTAAGCCTAACTCTCGTGTTCATGACCGAGACATCCATCACTCTTGACCTACAGTTAATGGTGGCATTAGCTGTGGCTAGGAAGGGACGACCTAAAATAAGAGGGATCTGCTTATAAGCATGAGTGGGGTCCATGTCCAATACAACAAAGTCAACAGAAAAGAATCCTTTATCAATTTGCACCAAGACATCATCTATTCGCCCCCTAGGAGTCCTAACTGACCTATCAGTAAGTTGAAGGGTACAGTTGAAAGGTTGCAGTTCACCTAATCCCAACTCTAAGTAAACAGAATATGGTATCAAATTGACACTAGAATCCAAATCCAAAAGTGCCCTTTCAATTTTGTAATTGCCAATAAAACATGAAATGGTAGGAACACCAGGATCTTTGAACTTAGGGGGAGTATCACATTTCAGAATTGAACTTACTTGTTCACTTAGAAGAACCTTTTTAGACTTGTCATCTTTAGATTTTCTTTTAAAAGTGCACATGTTTTTAAGGAACTTAGCATAGGCTGGGATCTATCTAATCGCTTCTAAGAGGGAAAGATTGACCTTAACTTGCTTAAAGGTCTCTAAGATGTCATATCTTTGCTTGTCTTTCTTGGAAGGGAATAGTGTATCCAAAGCTTGAGGGTAAGGAACCCTTGGCTCATATGTCACAATAGGGTCAGACACAACCGGAGAGGGGGATAGGTCATTCTCTTTTTCAATCTCAAGGTCACTCTCCATGGTCTTAAGTCCTTCATCTTTATCATGTTTCTTCTCACTCACCTTATTGTCTACTTCTTTACCACTCCTAAGAACCATTACAGCTTTCAATTGTTCAAATTGTTGGCCTTTAGGGTTCTGGATGGGATGACTTGGAAGTTTTCCTTCTTCTCTTTTACCTACAGCTATGGCTAGTTGCCCAAGTTGGGTTTCTACTTTAGTTATAAATTGTGAGTGAGAGTCAACTATATGCATTTTAGACTCAATTCCTTGGACCCTAGCATCCATATTTTGCACAACAGAAGTCAAGGTATCAAGAGCAGAAAGTACCTTGTCAATATCAGAGCTCCTGGATGGAGCTTGATGGGAAAAGGGAGGAGCATATCTCTGGTTTTGAAAACCAGGAGGGATAGGTCTATAAGACTGCGCTTGAGGATTCCCAATATTTTAAGACCTCCAAGCAAATTAGGATGACTCCTCCAACGATGATTATAGGTATTAGAATAAGGGTTGTTGGATGAAGGAAATCCTTGGGCAGTATTTACTTGTTCGGTCATACAGGCAGACTTACTAATACATGGACATTCAGCAGAAGCATGCATGGGACTAGCACAAATCGAACACACATCTTGCATATTAGGGGCATTAGACACTTTATTCATACACAACAATTAATCAAATTTCTTAGCTAAAGCATCAATTTTATTAGAAAGGTCAATCGAATGTGAAACCTCATAAACCCCCCCTTTACTTCCTAATTGCCTAGGCAAATTAGAATGTGAGGAAGTAGCATGCAAGTGGGAATTTTCACTCAAATGTTCAAATAATTCCCAAGCTTCTTCAGGAGTTTTGTACAAAAAACTGTCACCACATGAGGCATCAACCATCTGCCTATTATGCTCATCTAGCCAGAGTAAAAACTCTGGACAAGTTGCCATATAGGTACCTCATGATGAGGACCACATCGCAACAATTCTTTAAACCGTTCCCAACTTTCATGCAATTCTTCATTTTTATTCTGTGAGAAGGTGGTTATAGCACGTCTTAAGGCAGTCAGTTTACCAATGAAGAAAAACTTTTTTAAGAATTCCTTTTGCAATTGATCCCAAGTGGTGATATTGGTCTTGGTGTCCAACCAAGCTTTAGCTTTATCTTTTAAAGAAAAAGGAAAAAGCCGCAAACGAAGAGCATCATCAGAGATATTATTTAAAAACACAGTAGAGCAAATCTCTAAGAATGCATCAGCATGCTTGAAAGGATTTTCAAACTCTAGCCCATAAAACGATGGAAGCATTTGGATAAGAGAATGTTTAATATCAAATGGTACCGTAACAGTGGGCATACGGGTTCTTGTTGGTGAGTCATAAGTGGTGGGAGTGAAATATTCCTTAAGTTGCTTAGATGGTGGGGTTGGTTGTTCTTCAGCCATTTTGTTCTTAGATTCTGATTTCTTAGCTCTTATCTCACGAGGAGGGCGTTCAATTTTAGAATTATATGGTTCAGGATCTAAGCACAAAGAACGTCTACCAAGCATACACCAATAAACAACAAAAAGAAAAGAATGAAATCTCCGCAATAATCACCAAACAAAAATAAGAAGAAAAGAGAAGAGAGAGATAAGAAGAGAAAAATAAAAATCAAATAAAAATAAAAGAAAGATAAAAGGCAAGGGGAAAAAATAAATAAATAAAATAAAAGAACAAAGAAAATAAAAGGGAAGGGGATTGTTAGATTAGGTACAATAAATAAAATTAAAAAAACAAAGAGTTAGATTAGATTAGATTAGAAGGGAGAGGGAAAATAGTTAGATTAGATGGGGGAGGGAATAATAAAAATAAAATGGTTAGATTAGGAGGGACTGGGGAATGAAACAATAAAAATAAAAGGGAAAGGGTGGAGAATAAATAAAATTGTTAGATTAGATGGGGAAGAGGAAAAATAGAAATAAAAATAAAAAGAATAAAATGAAAAGAAAATTCAAAAATTACTATTCGTTCCCCGGCAACGGCGCCAAAAACTTGGTGTGGATTTTATGTTCTAGTTTTAAAACCCTTTTTACTTGCAAGTGCACAAGGTTAATTGTAAACTAGCGAGTATTAGGGTGTCGATCCCATGGGGAACAATAGTGATTCTTAAACTTAACCTTTCCGATTATAAAGAATAATCATAATTTTATGAGTTCGATTATCAATATAATTTAAGGAACAAAAGAAGAGTAAGTGAGTAGCAAAGTAGAGAGAATTCAAATAGGAGAAAAATCTAGGATTTTCAGATTTCACCTTTGATGCCAATATTAATTACTAATTCAAATGGGGATTCAATTTGTCTCTTGTTCAACCTAAGCTACAAGCATTAGATCATAAATTAAAAAGATGATTATAATTATAAAGTGACATAATTTATCTAGTGGTTTAGCATGAATTATTCTTTTTAGACATAACTCATCTAATTTCTAGCATAAATTATTCAATTTAAACAATTATAATTTTAAGTCCAATTACATAATCATCATATTAGCCTACAAGGTCTAATATTCATTTGAGATAGCAAATTAAACTAGTGTCATTACCATGATTAAACATTAGTATTAAAATGCATGAGTAGATGATGATCAAATGTAAACTCAAGATTATGCAAAAGAGACAAAATAACCCCATAAGAAATTAGCAAAATAATATTATTACCAAGGATCCATCCTAATCCTAGAATGAGTAGTTTAGCCGGTCATAGTTAGTGAAAACACCATTGGAATTGGTATATTTCACTTCCTATGTCCAAACTTTATACTCAATTAGACAAAATTATGAAACTTAGTGTAAACTCTCAAATTTGACTCACAAATGAGATGAGAAGAGAAGAGAAAAATGGCTAGCGAAGCTTATTTTCTTCTTAACCCTTCAACCCAAATGACCTTGTCTTACAAAGATTCTCTCTAGAAAAATGAAAGATGGAAAAATAAGAAGATGCTTGAGCAAGAAAGTGGATGAATGTGTGTGTCGATGCTTCAACCTATGACCCCTTTTATAGTGAAAAATCCACCCTTAGGATGCCCCAAATTAATGGAAATTAATTCCAATTAATTTAGGATGTTACATGCATGGTCATGACTAATCATAAGTATAGAATTAATCAAAAATTAACTAGCTTTGACTGGGTCACTTGGGGGTTGCTCACAAAAATCAAATCTTGGTTGCTTTGGAGTGCTGGGCTACTGATGAGGTGTTTGGGCTGCTGAGAAAAGAGGAGAGAATGAGGGAGGAGGCGTCTGATGGGCCGCTAAGCTGAGGCCCAGACGGAGGGAGAGATGAAGTGAGGGGAATGGTAAGCTGGAGCTGCTGGGGCAGCTGAATTGCGCCGAACTAGGACCTTTGTTTCTTCTTTCTTTCTTTTCTTTTGGGCTTGCTTTGCACTTGTGGCAGATCTGAGTAGAATTGATCATCTTCATCCAAATTCTTCTACCTTATTTTTTTACCTGATAATTTCATAAAATATGCATCATTTACTTATAAAAATTTATTTCAAAGACTTAAAAGTTGGTAAAATGAAGGAGAAAATTATATATAAAATATGAATTATCAGCTGCAGAGAAAGAATCACAGTGAATATTTTTTTTAAGGCAAGGAGCTAAATCATATCAGTCAAGACCGCAAAATGAGGCAAGAAAATAAAGTCAAATGCTGTCAAGAAGAAGACAGGATCCTGAAAATCAACATCAGATTGGCTTGATCAGAATTGCCTTCTTGGCTCTCGTCCAGAACTGAGTATACATAGAGGACAAATGGACGTGCTGCAAGAAGAAGAAACAAGAAAGTGTGTGACAGCACTAAGAACCTTCATTGCAGTTATTAAGTACTATTTTGTGACAAAGAGCTGTTGAGTGACTCTAAGGAAATTATTGTTAAGGAGTGAACTTGAGAGTTTGTGTGAGGTCACAACTCTTCCCGTACTTTAAGCAAGAGGTCGATTTAAAGTATTTGGGATCTCTAGAGTGAGGTAACTCTGAGAGATCGAGAGTTCATCTTAATAAGAATTTTGAGAGTTGAATCTTAGAGTTGGATAACTCTAGGTGGGGACCTAAACCTGTTGGAGGCCCCAACCTCGTTAAAACATCATTGTGTCTCTCGTTTATTTATTTCTGCATTTAATTTCTATTTTCAAAATTTGTTTTTAAATTTTGTAAGATCTACCTATTCACCCCCCTCTAGGGTGATTCAACTCTTCAATTGGTATCAGAGTCAGTCCCACACTCTTTGACTTAACAGTCGAGTGGGTAACGATCATGGCCTTCTCTGGAGATGTCAATATTGAAGGACGCTCTACTGTTAGACCTCCTTTATTTAAAGGAACAAATTTTGCTTATTGGAAAAATGCTATGCAGATTTTTATTGAATCTGCTGACATGGAATTATGGAAAATTGTGAACAATGGTTCATATACTATGCCTAAGATCAAAAATGATAAGGGGGAAGATATAGATAAACCAAAAGATCAGTATACTAGTATTGATTGGGAAAGACTCACTGAAAACTTTAGACATAAACATATTCTCCATTGTGGTTTAGATGCTAATGAGTATAACAGAATCTCTACCTGTGATGCCGCCAAACAAATCTGGAATAAGCTAATTGTTACACATGAAGGAACAAGTCAAGTTTGCGAGACTAAAATGAATATGTTTGTTCATCAATATGAATTGTTTAAAATGCAGGATGATGAATCTATAAAGGACGTGTTCACTTGGTTTACTTATATTACCAATCATCTAAAATCACTTGAGAAGAGCTACTCAAATGAAGAAATGGTAAGAAAGATACTTCGGTGACTTCCAAAGAATAAGTGGGCACCAAAGGTCTCTGCTATTGAGGAAGTTCAAGATTTCAAAAAACTGGAACTTGATGACCTCCTTGGAAAACTCCTGACCCATGAGATACATCTCAAAGAGGAAGATGGAGAAGTTCCAAGAAAGGAGTTGCCCTCAAGGCCACAAAAGAAGAGTGTCCATCAGAAGATGAAGATCCAGATAGCGACGATGTTGAAGCCTTCTCTCTCATTGTGCGAGGCCTTAATAAAATGGGAATGAAGAAAAGATTCAATCAACGAGGGTTCAACACCAAAGGGTTCACGTCGAAAAGAAATGAAAAGTTCACCAAAGGTAAATTCTTAAATAAAGATAATGCTAACATTAGCTCTTTCTATGGCTGTGGCATGCCAAGTCACTTGTTGAAAGACTACCCGTTAATTCAAAAAATGGGAGAAAAAAGGAGATTTAAGAAAAAAGAAAAGAGAGCTATGATTACTGCCAGGAGTGATAGCGAGACAGGCGATAGCGAAAGCGACAAAGAACATACCACCTGTTTGATGGCCAAAGATGCACAAGAGGGTGAACAATCTGAATATGAAAGCACTAACAAGGTAGATATATCAGCACTATATGAATGCTCTAAAGGTGAACTAATTGATGCCTTAATTAGCTTTGCGAACCTAGAACAAAAGTATATGTCTAAATATAAAGACCTCAAGAAAAAGGCACGAGAACTAAGCCAAAAAAATATAGATCTTGAAAAGTTGAGTAAAGAACTTCATAACAAAATTAAAGACTTAGAAACAGAAAATGCTGAATTATTAACCAAGTGTGATGCTAAACAGAAAATAATTCTTAAATTCACTCAGGGACAAGAAAATTTGGATAGACTTCTTAGCACACAAATGGCATCTTTTAATAAAGAAGGAATCGGATATGACTACTTCAACAGGAAGAAAAATTACTAGAACTTCTTTGTAAAGCCCATAGGAAATAAGATGAATGTCAAGACATGCAATTATTGTTCAAGTAATGATCATACGGCTCTCTCATGCCCACTTAGAAAACCATTCTCAAAGATTGTTCAAATATGGGTTCCTAAAGGAACAAGACCTCCAAATGTAGTAGCTTACAATTTTGAATCTAGATTTAACCCCAAAAGCAGAAGGAAGAGTTCATTTTTTGTTTTGCAGGTGCGGTTGAAATCTTTACAAGACTTGTGGTATCTCGATAGTGGATGTTCAAGGCACATGAGCGGGAATGCTTCATTATTCACTGAGATTAAAAAGAAGAGACACGGAAGTGTCACCTTTGGCGACAAAAGCATAGGTAAAATTATTGGGGTTGGAAAAATAGGTGAAGATTCCTCTAATTCCATTAACAATGTTTACCTGGTTGACGGTCTGAAATTTAATTTATTAAGCATATCTCAATTATGTGATAAAGGAAACCTAGTTACCTTTGATTCAGCTCACTACGTCATTAAAAACAAAAATTCTGAGAAAACTTCCCTTTATGGACCTAGAATAGATAATGTCTATGCTATAGATATTAATAATGTTCCTCCTCAAAATTTGTCATGTTTTAAAGTGTTACATAATGAAGAAAAATGGCTATGGCATCGAAGACTAGGTCACGCCAGCATGCATATTATTAATAAATTAGCAAAAAGGGACTTAGTACGAGGACTGCCCTCATGCAATTTTGAATATGATCACATATGCGATGCCTGTGCTAAAGGAAAACAAGTACGTAGATCCTTCAGGTCGAAACATAATATTAGTACATCCAAACCACTAGAACTACTTCATATGGACTTATGGGGACCAATACCTATGCAAAGTTTAGGGCACAACAAGTACATTTTTGTAATTGTAGATGATTATTCACGATTCACATGGGTCTCTTTTTTAAAAGAAAAGAACGAAGCCTTTAAAGAATTTCAAAACTTTGTAAACAATTACTAGTTTATAAAAATTCACAAATCGTATCTATAAGAAGTGATCACAGAAGGGAGTTTGATCAAAAAGAGTTTACTGAATTCTGTGATAAGCATGGAATAGCTCACAATTTCTCAGCACCACGTACACCTCAACAAAATGGTGTAGTGGAAAATCGCACGTTAGAAGATGTGGCCCGTACAATGATGTGTCAAAGTAATGTCACTCAACAACTCTGGGCCGAAGCAGTCAATACTGCTAATTATGGTCTGAATCATTATTTAATTCGACCAATTCTAAAAAGAATGCCTTATGAATTATTCAAAGGTAAATGACCCAACATTTCATATTTTAAACCTTTTGGATGCAAATGCTTTGTTCATAACAATGGAAAAAATAACCTAGGAAAATTTGATGCTAGAAGTGATGAAGGAATATTTGTGGGATACTCCATGCATAGCAAAGCATATAGAATTTATAATAAATGCACCAAAACCATCGAGAAAAGTATTCATGTAATTTTTCATAAATCTAATGATGGTGTGTTAAGTGGATCTATAGTTCAAGATCTGCATTTAGACAACCATGGTGACGATGAAGAAGAAGCAAGAGAAAGAATAAATTCTGCTAATCAGCAGCCGTAAGACCTACGAGAAGACTCTTCAGCCTAGGAAGAAGAAGAGCCCCCAAATGCAGACGACTCCCCTTCTAATAAGTCATAACAAGAGATAACCCAGAAACACTTCAAGTATAAATCATCTCACCTCATGGACAACCTCCTAACCGATATATCCATAGGTATACGAACTCGCTCATCTCTATGAAATTTTTGTGCACTCTCTGCTTTTGTATCTCATATAGAACCAAGAAACCATCTAGAAGCTCTTAATGATTCCAATTGGATAAAAGCTATGCAAGAAGAATTAAATCAATTTGAACAAAATCAAGTTTGGATGCTCACAAGTCAACCAAAAAATCACCCTGTAATCGGCATAAAAAGGGGCTTGAGAAATAAATTGGATGAAACCGGAATGGTCATAAGAAATAAAGCCCGATTAGTGGCTAAAGGCTATAATCAAGAAGAAGGCATCCACTTTAATGAAACATTTGCCCCAATTGCTAGATTAGAGGCTATTCGCATACTACTAGCATTTGCATCCCATATGAATATCAAACTTTATCCAATTGATGTAAAATGTGCTTTTCTTAATGGATATCTACAAGAAGAGGTCTATGTAGAACAATCTCCCGGATTTGAAGATCCTAACTTTCCTGCTCATGTTTATAAACTTCAAAAGGCCCTTTATGGTCTAAAGCAAGCCCCTAGAGCTTAGTATGAATGACTAAGCAAATTCCTTTTGGATTATAATTTTAAAAGAGGACATATTGATAAAACCTTGTTCACCAAAACAAAAGGAACTGATTTTTTAATAATTCAAATTTATGTTGATGATACACTATTTGGAGCTACAAATAACTCTTTATGTAAAGAATTCTCGAATCTTATGAGCAAAGAGTTTGAAATGAGCATGATGGAAGAACTCACATTTTCCTTAGGACTTCAGATTAAACAAAGCAAAGATGGTATCTTTATTAATCAAGGAAAATACATCAATGAACTACTAAAAAAATACAAAATGGATCAAGCTAAACATGCTAAGACACCAATGGCGTCTAATGAAAAATTAGATCTCGACAGAGACGGCAAACCTGTTAGTGAGAAGATCTATCGAGGCATGATTGGATCATTACTTTATCTGACTGCTAGCTCACCTGATATCATGTTTAGTGTATGCCTCTGTGCTAGATTCCAAGCCTCTCCCAAAGAATCACACGTAACTTGTTTCAAGCGAATTTTTAGATACCTAATAGGAACTAAAAGTTTAGGACTATGGTACCCTCGAGGGGGAGACTTCTTTTTAGTTGGATACACTGATGCCGATTGTGCAGTTTATAAAGTTGACAGAAAAAGTACGTCAGGTACGTGTCAATTTCTTAGACCAAGCCTAGTCTCTTGGCACTCCAGGAAGCAAAATTCTATCACACTTTTAACTTCTGAAACAGAATACGTCACTGCTGGTGCATGTTGTGCTCAACTGTTATAGATAATACAACAGTTACGGGATCTAGGAATTGATCTCAAGAAAGTTCCTATAAAATGTGATAATACAAGTGTCATTAATATTACTAAAAATCTAGTCCAACATTCACGCACTAAACACAACGAGGTAAGACACCATTTTATTCACGATCATGTTGAAAAAGGTAATGTCACTCTAGAATTCGTACCTACTGATTATCAATTAGCTGATATCTTTACCAAACCTCTCAATGAGGACAGATTTAACTTTATTCATCATGAACTCGGGATTATCGATATAGATGCATGAATTGAGGGGGAGCCCTCTCTTATAACTAACCAAGTTTATGAAAGTTGTTGCCGACACATGAGATTTGACCATTCCTGATTATCACAAGACGACATGCATATAAATCAGGTACGCATCTCAATACAATTCGATTCAATTTTTGTGGCTCAAATATCCATTTTGATGCCCTAGTACGAATCTCGAACAAATTAAATTAAGGAAGTTCAACTGGAGAAAATTAGTTAATAATTTTTCTCTGGTCGAACCACCAACAGGATTCACCCATTTCATCATTTAGAGTTACCAAAATCAAAATTGATTATTCCCCTATGTCGTCTCCTACCCACGTTTGCCCCATCAACATTGCCACCAGCTATCTACTAATTGCAGACCCTCTTCTCTCTCCTACTTTCCCAAATTCACTCACCACTGTCTCCTTCCTTCGGCTCTCTCACCCGAACAACCCCCATGGCCTTCCAATTTTAACACCCCCAATCTCCACCAAAATCCTTTAAATTCACCATATTTAGCCCCCACAATCTTTCCACGATCCCCTCCATCTCGGGTCCTCACCTTGAAATTCAGCTCCAAGGGTCGAATTGCACCTATAAAGATCCCTCAACCTTCCACCTCCATTGTTATCTCTGCACCAATGCTCCACCATGGCACCAAAAACCAAAGGTCTCAAATCCTCCTCCACTCCCCGCAAACCGCCGACCTCCACTGCCATTATTTGCAAACCTGCCCACCAGTCCGTCCCACTCTGCCATAGCGCCCGAATTTCGATCAAACCGGCTCACCGGACCACGCCTCTGCTACCCGCCGGCAAGCCCGTCACCATCTCTGACACCAGCTCCAACGCAGCTCAGCCGCCGTTGTCTTCGCCGGTCTCACCACTCACCTCCAGCATCCGTCGGGCCGCCGACGAGTTCTCCTTCTCAACGGCCGACACCCCACCTCTGTAGCTCACCGAACACCAACAGCCACTCTGCTGCCCTCCTCCACTCCCTCACCTCGCTCTATCCCGGTACACACTGAGGTAATTCCACTTAGATGGTTCCATTCTTCCCTTACCCACAAGAAATTCATGACTCACCTTGTTAATCGGCCTCTCCATGCTTGTGAACGAGTGAATATTGAGTCCTTTCTGGCTGAAAACTTGAACTTGATTGAGTATCTCTTGAGGAATCACTGTGGGAAATTGCTAGATTTAGGAACTGAATCCTACCCCTAATTGGTTCGAATGTTTATGCTAACCTTTGCATAATCAAGTCTGGACTCACAATCTCTCTTGAATGCCAAGTTAAGCACATGAAATTCACCCTCACCGAGTCTATCTTAAACACCATACTTGACCTTCCCTCCGTCACCCCACCTTCTCTGTCCCAGACTGAAGCCTAAAATCGGTGCTTAACTGACTTTGCCAACCCCTACAGTCAGAGTAACCCAGCTCATCTGTCATACCTCATCCTCAAAAAGGATCCCCGCTTGCTATAGTGTGTCATTGTTTGAACCATTCTACCCAAATCTCATTCGACTGACAGTGTCAACATCAAGACACTTGAACTTATTTATCTGCTAATGACTAGTAAACCTGTCAACTTTGCCCGTTATATTCTTGGAACCATAGCGAAGGTTAGCTCCATAAACCATCCTGCGCCATTGCCCTACTCCTATCTCTTGACACTTATGTTCAAACACTTTGGAGTCTGCTTCACCCATGAGCTTTATGACACCAAACCTGTGCCCGTCATCACTCTTGCCTCCCTCAAAAACATCTAGTTCTTCCAAACTACTTCACCCATGAGCTTTATGCTCCTTGATATCCTCCAGCAATGAAATGCAAATTAAAGCAAATTAAGCAAGCATCTTATCTTGACTAAAGGACATTCTGAGATTGCTTGCCGTAGAGAAAGAATCACAGTGAATATTTTTTTTAAGGCAAGAAGCTAAATCATATCAATTAAGACCACGAAAGGAGGCAAGAAAATAAAGTCAAATGCTATTAAGAAGAAGACAGGATCCTAAAAATCAGCATCAGATTGGCTTAATCAGAATTGCCTTCTTGGTTCTCACCCAGAACTTAGTATAAATAGAGGACAAATGGACGTGCTGCAAGAAGAAGAAACAAGCAAGTGTGTGATAGCATTAAGAACCTTTATTTAAGCTATTAAGTACTATTTTGTGACAAAGAGCTATTGAGTGACTTTGAAGAAATCATTGTTAAGGAGTGAACTTGAGAGTTGGTGTGAGGTCACAACTCTTCCCGTACTTTAATCAAGAGGTTGATTTAAAGTATTTGGGATCTCTAGAGTGAGGTAAGTCTGAGAGATCGAGAGTTCATCTTAATAAGAATTTGAGAGTTGAATCCTAGAGTTGTATAACTCTAGGCGGGGACCTAAGCCTGTTGGAGGCCCAACCTCGTTAAAACATCGTTGCGTCTCTTGTCTATTTTATTTCTACATTTAATTTTTGTCTTCAAAATTTGTTTTTAAATTTTGTAAGATCTCCCTATTCACCCCCCTCTAGGGCGATTTGACTCTTCAGTAGTGATCCTATTGGGATTAATAAAGTGGGGAAATAATGGAAACGATCTGTGTGCTCTAAAGAATGATTTAGAAAACCTATAAAAATCCTACAAAGTGCTATAGCTATTGCTGAAGCTATTTTCTATGCAAGAAATAAAATTGACAGGAAAAACGTTAAAAGAAAGAAATTCGACACAAGAGAAGGCTGCCAAGCTCATATTATTTTGCAGTTAACTGAAGATGGGAAGTTTAAGGTAATCAGATTTCATAAGTGTCATGTTCATACACTATGCACTAGCAATAGGAGGTTGTTTCTGTCTTCTAATAAACATGTAAGCTCTATTCATAAAGACATGACCTATATATATGCTAGAGCTAATGTAGGACAACCAGATGTTTATCACCTTGTGAAACAGCAAGTTGGTGATGATTAAAATGTTGGTGGTTAGTAAAACATTGGCTACAACCGAAAGGATTTGCAAAATTATCATAAAGACTTGAAAGCTCTTCTAAAAGACAAAACTGTACATATGTTTATAGCCATGTTGAAGATGAAAAAGGCAGTTGACCCCGGGTTCTTCTTTGACTATCAAGTTGATGAAGAAAATTGATTGAAGGATGTCTTTTTTGTCAGACTCTATTAGCAGAAGATATTATTTGGAGATATTTTGTCATTTGACTCCACCCAAAAGACAAATAGGTATTCAATTGTCCTTGTCCCTTTTACCGGATTAAGCATTTAACTTGCTTCAGGCCTAGATTGTTAAGGGTTAATAGGTGGCATCATTTCTTTAGCCAATTAATGGTTTTCAAAACTATGATCACACACCAAGATTTAGCTATCAAACAAGCAATAGGACATATTTTTTGATACATCTATTCACAAATTCTATATGTAACACATTATGAGAAAGCTTTAATGGAAAGTGTTTAAGGATTTTACAAAGCACATCACAGGTTGTACATGGGGATCATACTCCCCCGATGAGTTTAAAGAGTCTTGGTAAGGGATGTTAGAGGAATTTATTTAATCTAACTGATAATAAACGGTTGCATCAAATTTGTGGCATTAGAGACCTTTGGGTGCATGCTTACTTTAAAGAGAACTTCTTGGGATATATATATTGAGGAGAACATTAGGTTTAGAAAGTCAACATTCTATGTTTGGCTCTTTGGCACATCCTAATCTCAGCTTAGTTAAATTTTGGGTCCACATTTGTACATGTTGCTAATTGATAATGGCATTGTGAGAAAAAGGCTAAAAATATTTCTTTGACCTCTTTTCCAAAATTGAAGACATCTTACGAAATTGAGAAGCATACTACTAGGCAATAAATTATCCTATTTTGCGTGCCTCTTTTACCCATTTTTAGCTCGTATAATAACTTAATCTTTAGGATTTTTACTTGTTTTATTTACGTTTTGTAAGAAATCAGTTCAAATGGAGCAAGTACTCCGAAAAAGAGCGAAGACGGGACAAAGAGAAGAAAAACAGCAAAAACAGGTAAGAAGGAACAGCAGGGGGGCCGAACCACCGCACAGAAAAATGGCACGGTAGGGCCGTGCTACTGTGCCACCTTGGCACGGTGGGGCTGTGTCATATGGCATGGTCATGCCCGCCGGGCCGCTGTTTGATCGCACAATTCTATTTATCCTCCTTCGACGTTTTTGTTCGGGGGTCGCTCGGGGGGTTCTTCTAGGCGATTTTTAGGGTAGTTTAGTTTAGGTTTTAGGGAATAAAAACCCCATTGAGAAGATTAGATTTGGGTTGTATTAGATTAATTTGGATTCAAGCACTAGGATTTGAAGTTCTTCCTATCAATCTATAAGTTTTCTCCTCTCTCTCTACCTTTATATTTCAGTTTCGTTCTTGTTTATTCTTATTATGATTATGTTAGTTTAGATTGCATTTAGTTTTAATGCTTAGTTTTCATTGTTAATCCATGTTTTATTAGGCTGTTAGATTTGATTAGTTTTATTCTCTTCCCTCCATCTCCATGCTTGTTATGGTCCTTGTCAGCTTAGGTTGGAATTTGTGTTTTTGTGTTTTGTTGTTGATTAATTGGTAGATTTTATTGGCTTAGATTGTGATTAGCCTCTTGATGGTTAATTAGTCTTGTATTAGGCCTAACCGTACCCAATCTATGCCTAGAATTTAGAGTTTTCTCTCACTCCCGCAAAGTGTTCGATGAAATATTTGAAAGAGCTTTCATCTATATTTTTGGACGATTGACATATACTGAGAGGTGAGGTCAATTAGCTAGTGTGGGAGAGGGAATAGCTGAGTTCGGGACATGAAACTAGGATCTGATTCGAGCTAGGTTTGGAGGTTGCTAATTTTATAGTCTAATTAGGCTAACCCCATAAAAATAGGTGGTTAGACTAATTAGGCTAGCTCATGACCCTTGAGAAAGGGCTTGGGTGGTCTTCGATGGTGCAACTGACCATCTCTCGTTCATAATGTAGTTTGGGTAGGTCAAGACTCGTCTCGATTAGTTGGTTTATCCATTGGTCAAATCACAACTTCAAGTCGTTTTTTCTATGTTTGTTAGCGTAGTTTAGTTTACCCTCCTTCCCTTTTGGTTAACCTAGCTTGAACTACTTAAATAAATCCCGGTACTTGAAACCCAACTCCTAGTGGACGATACCCCGAGTACTCGATGATAAACCTTGCACTTGGGGTTATAAATCTAAAACTTGAATTCTTTCCTAACAAGTTTTTGGCACCGTTGCCGAGGAGGTGACGTTTTTCAATATCGGGGTTTATTTGAGCATTCAAGGCTATGCCTTTTTTTAAAAAAATCCAAAAAAATTTAAAAATCAAAAAAAATTTGGAAAAAAATCAAAATGGCTATTTTCCATTTACCTCAATTTGAGCATGAACCTTTTTGGCAATATTTGTCTCGATTGAATGATTGTCGTGCTCAATATGTGCTTTTTGAATATAAAAAATGGGAAATATGCGATGTTGTGCTTGAGGGGATAACACATGAGACCCGAGCCATACTTGAGTCCATGTGTTATGCTGGTATGTGCTTTTTAGGCATTGATGATATGTGGGACTTATTTGAGTCCTTGGCTTGGTATCAATGGCACCATGAGATTGCTAATAAGTCTTTGGAGTGCCCTTCCCTCATTTTCTATGACTTGCACACCTATTCTCCTCTTGTGTGCTCTTATTGTTCATCTTTTGACCACAATGTGAATTCTTGTCCTTATTATGATGTTTCCAATGAATGTTATGCTAGACTTGATGCCATGATAGGGACAATGAATGAGCAACATGAGCATTTTATTAGTAGGATAAGGGAGTGTGGTTTATTGTATGAGACCAACCCTAGTCTACCTTGCCCTAGACTTAAGGCTCGTTTCTATGATGATTGTGAGTCTTCCCTTCTCCTGGAGTCCAATGTTGTTGATGATGCACCTTTGACTGACCTAGGGGAAGTGTTTGACCCTCTCTTGACCCCATTGATATTTGTTGCTCCATCCTTTTCTACCACACCTATGAATGCTAGTGTTAGTAATTCGATCTTACTTACTTCTCCTCTTCTTTTAGCTCAGTGCACAGGGTTAGAGATGGGCGAGACTTCTCGGGGTGATACTAGTTGTGTAGAGGATGCTTTACTTTCTTGATCAGGAGGACTTACGTTGGTTGAGCTATATCTTAAGGAGGCTCCTTTGGAGGAGTCATGTGATGATAGTTTAGTGGTTGGTGCCGCTCATAGCATTGAGCATATTGACCCAATTTGCACCAAGCCACTTGACTTGACCCCTATTTCATCCCCTTTACTGTCCACCACACCCTCTCACTTGCATGCATTCCACAAGTCCGTAGGTAACATTCGAGGGTATAATCCCTCCTTGGACCCTTATTGTGCATACCTAGAGGACATACCTAGGAAAATTGAGTGGACCACTTTCTTTGATTGTTATTTCGATTTTTCTATGGCATTTGATAAGTATAAGAGGGCACCGATTTTCTTTGCTATGATCTTCTCTATGTTTTCTTACTTACATAACTTTGAGATGCATGCATAGGCACATGATAAGCTCTTGCGAGCTTTGACTGCATCCAAGCCGATAGCTCAAGTCTTGAGAGACAAGGAGTGGCTGATGCTCCTTAAACCGCTGTGGCATAGTTTAGGTACAATTAGTACCCGACCTGGTGTAATCATTCTCACTCTTCTCCCTTCTTTTTATTTTCTTTCTTTTCCTTTTTGTTTACTTATGGAAATTAGGTTGCTTAGTTGTGGATATTAGGTTGTACTTTTGTGGTGATCATTTTGAGGTGATACTTGGGCATCTGTTGAGCCAGTTGATGGCTATGATCACTTTTGTATGTTTTTGTGTTTTGGTTGAGTGAGTGAGCTTGTGTATATGTGTGTTTTGTTTGACTTTGGTTTTTGTGTGTTTTGTGGTTGGTGATGACTCTCAACTCCCAATGAGGACATTGTGAGATTTAGGTGGGAGGTAGGCTCATTTACCCCTTTTATTCTTACTTTTGTGAAAATTTTTCATTTTTGTGCAAATTCTTCAATTTTTCTTTTTTTCTTTTTCGTATAGGTTCTCTTTTTGTTGGCTTTAAGGGAGTTTTGTACTATTTGATCAGTCTTGATCTCTGGTACCTTGGCTACTAGTGTGTATATAAGTATGATGTGCATGATGGATTCTTGTCCTAAGCTTGTCATTCTAGGCCTCAGTTCTAACCCTAATAGTCTATTGTAATTTTGTAATCCAATCCTGATTTATATGTTGTCATTATCTTAGGATCTTAAGCTTCCATTATTTGACTCTCCCACTTACGTTTGTGCATCACTACTTTTGTCTTCACTTCAAAATTACAAGGGTGAAGAATTTCTGGAAAAAAAAAGAAGAAAATCTGAAAATATCCCTTTGAGGCATGTGCCACTGGGAATGGAAAAAAAAAAAGAGTTTGAGAGTCGAGAATGAAAAGTATCCTTTTGAGGTATGCGCTACTGGGTGCTACCCTTTGAGGCAATACTGCTACTGAAAATGCTTACTTTCCATGTCAATAAGTTAATAATGTAGTTGATGTCAGTTAAGTGGATTGAGTCAATTCTGGTAAGCCAAAGTCCTAGGATAACGATACACTGGCACACTAGGCACTAGGATGGATTCAATGTTCTCATGCGTCGTGGGGTGAAAAGTTGATGTCTGGATGCCATTCTTTGGGATGAAGAGTCCTGAAATGCATACGATGCATGTGCACAGACTGATACTTGAGTTACTAGGAGATTTTGGTTGATCTGATTGTGTGCAGTTTACCCCGATGTATATTTTGTGTTTTGTCATTTTTATTTTTCGATTTTTGTTTCTCTTTTCTTTGTTTTCCTTTTTTGAGATTTTGTGGGTATATCTTCTGCAAACCTTCACGAGACCTCACTCGTCCACTTAGGGGAACCAAAAGGTTCAAAGAGCTTGTTGTATACGCTAAATATAATCGTGATTTTTACGAAAGTGAGTTAGGTCCTTAAGTTAGTTTTTCTTTTATTTTGCTCGAGGACGAGCAAAACATAGGTTTGGGGGTATTTGTTAAGCGATAAATTGTCCTATTTTATGTGCCTCTTTTATCCACTTTTAGCTCGTATAATAACTTAATCTTTAGAATTTTTACTTGTTTTATTTACATTTTGTAAGAAATCAGTTCAAATGGAGCAAGTATCCCGAAAAGGAGCGAAGACGGGATAAAGCGAAGAAAAACAGCAAAAACAGGCAAGAAAGAATAGCAGGGGGGCCGAACCACCGCGCCAGAAAAATGGCACGGTGGGGTCGTGCTGCTGTGCCACCTTGGCACGGTGGGGCCGTGTCATGTGGCACGGTCATGCCCCCCGGGCTGCTGTTTGATCGCGCAATTCTATTTAATCCTCCTTCGACGTTTTTGTTCAGGGGTCGCTCAGGGGGTTCTTCCAGGCAATTTTTAGGGTAGTTTAGTTTAGGTTTTAGGGAATAAAAACCCCATTGAGAGGATTAGATTTGGGTTGTATTGGATTAATTTGGATTCAAGTACTGGGATTTGAAATTCTTCCTATCAATTTATAAGTTTTCTCCTCTCTCTACCTTTATATTTCAGTTTCGTTCTTATTTGTTCATGTTATGGTTATGTTAGTTCAAATTGTATTTAGTTTTAATGCTTAGTTTTCATTGTTAATCCATGTTTTATTAGGCCGTTAGATTTGATTAGTTTTATTCTCTTTCCTCCATCTTCATGCTTGTTATGTTCCTTGTCAGCTTAGGGTTGAATTTGCGTTTTTGTGTTTTGTTGTTGATTAGTTGGTAGATTTTGTAAGCTTAGATTGTGATTAGCATCTTAATGGCTAATTAGTCTTGTATTAGGCCTAGCCATATCCAATCTATGCCTAGAAGTTAGAATTTTCTCTGACGCCCGTCAAGTGTTCGATGAAATGCTTGAAAGAGGTTTCATCCATATTTTTGGGTGATTGACTTATGTTAAGAGGTGTGAGGTCAATTAGCTAGTGTGGGAGAGGGAATAGCCGAGTTCGGGACATGAAAATAGTATCCGATTCGAGCTAGGTTTGGCGGTTGCTAATTTTGTGGTTTAATTGGGCTAACCCCATGAAAATAGGTGGTTAGGCTAATTAGACTAGCTCATGACCCTTGAGAAAGGGCTTGAGTGGTCTTCGATGGTGCAACCGACCATCTCTCGTTCATAATTTAGTTTGGGTAGGTTAGGATTCGTCTCAATTAGTTGGTTCATCCATTGGTCAAATCACAACTCCAAGTCGCTTTTTCTACGTTTGTTAGCGTTGTTTAGTTTACTCTCCTTCCCTTTTGGTTAACCTAGTTTGAACCACTTAAACATATCTCGGTACTTGAAACCCAACTCCCAGTGGGCAACACCCCGAGTACTGGACGATAAACCTTGCACTTGGGGTTATAAATCTAAAACTTGAATTCTTCCCTAACACATGCCAAGAATAGCGATACTCATACTAATTTATGTGCCATAGGGGGAATTATTTTCCAAACATCGATTGCATGCCTTGTCATTTTAACGGTATTATTACCATAGAACGTGATCGTGCTCATAAGATTAAGCACAATTTTCAAGTGAAATTGAGAATTTGCTATGTAATGCATAATGAGAGATCTTCCCAACGCCAATCCATGTGCCATTTTATTTTGTCTTGAATGGAACTTCATGTGCTCATATGTTGGTTTTGACATCTAATGCACTAAAAGAAATTCCACCGATATATGTTGTTAATAGATGGACAAAGACGGCAAGAAAAGGCCTATTTTTAGGTTCAATAGTGCTGTGGCATATGCTTGTGAAAAAATAGCTTTGCAAAATAAGTTCATTTCTAATGCATGATCTTAGTTGTATAAGTGTATTGATTTGAGTGGGGCGAGATGGAAGGACCACATCACAGTGTATGCCCCTTGGTATATTCTCCCATAAATGGTTGGACTCGCATGCTAGGCATTCAGATTGAAAACTAATTTTTAGTATTCCATCTTTTTAAAAAAAAGGAATCAAATTATAGTGGAATAATTGGACTGGACTAAAAAAATTGGACCTGAATTTTTATTTAAGATTCCAATTGAGTCCTGGCCAAAACCAAGTCTAGTCTCTTGGTCTGATTTTTGATAATGTCAGCTGCTTAATACAGGGAACTAAGTAGTAGCCTTGAGTCCAAGAACCCGACTGAGTTCTTGGTCTAGATAGCGACACTGTTTAGGATCTAGAACCTATTCTTCCTAAAAAAATATAAAATAAAAAATACGATGAAAGATAATTAATAGAGATATAAGGTTTATGCGAAACATAAAAACCAAGTTTACTTTTTATATGAAATTCCAAAAATTCCATAAGGATTATACTAGAAGGAGAAATCTGTTATTCCAGCAATGATATTTCATTTTGGATTTTCACCTTTTACAATATGTGTTCTGCTATGATGATCACTATTGACGAGTTCATGAGTTAAACTATCTATCAGAGAATTCTTTGATCCCTATATATGTTCAATAGAGAAAGAAAGCTAATTAAGTCATAACTGCCAATGCAGGACTTGCACTTGTACTTGCATATTTACTAAATTCTTTTTCACAAAACTAAATATTCCTTATCAATCAGTGCAAACAACAAAAGCTAGGATTTTGGGGCTAAAAAGATTGAGGACTTTTTAATTCCTCTTTTGACCAGAAGGATTTCTTTTTTCATCGTGGGATAGTTGCATTCTAATTTACTAAAACATCAATTGCAGTATTTGCAAAGTTTTTCCTCTTCTTTGATTTTGAATAATGCATCTAATATTCATTGCAGGTGTCTGTCTCAAAAATTAAATCATCTCCTTCATGAGGCAAATTAAGAATAGGAAGATTCTTACTTTTTTTTTTTTGAAGTGTTAAACAATCTTTGAGTCACTAAAGGTCCATGTCCAATTTACTTCTTTCTTGAGTTTTGTTACAACAGTTTTCTTAATTTAGCTAAATCTTTAATAAATATAAATCATAAATAAAACATCCAAGAATACTTTCTAATTGCTTCCTATCTTCAATTTTCTCAGGAAATTTTTTATTTTTGCTGTAATATCCTCTTGTAGTATGATTTGTCCAACTTTTATTTCTAGACCTAAAAACTCGTTTTCTTGTTCAATATAAATGCAATTGTTTTGAATAAGAATAATACCATGATCAATGCATCTTTGGATGACAGCTAGAATGTCATCTTTGGATGACAGCTAGAATGTCATCTTTGTGTTATTCTATGGTCTTGGAAAAGATAGGAACATCATCAATGTAAACTAGACAACAATAATTAAGATCGCCGAAGATGTTATCCATTCTTCTTTGGTACATTTGAGGTGTATTTTTAAGATCAAATGATATCAACATCCACTCATAATGTCATTGGGGGGAACTAAATATAGTTAAAGGAATGTTTCTCCATCCATTTTTATCTGCCAATATCTGTTTTTACAATCAACTTTTGAGAATCAAGATGCTTCTTGAATCATATTAAAAGAATTGTTTTGTTGAGAATATAATAACCATCCAAGATAGTATTATAATTAAGTTTTTTATAATTGATCATCATTCTAGCATTTTCTCTTTTTTGTTTAGCATGATTTATTACCATGAAAGTGAAATTGGTGTGAGGACTCCTGCTTTTTCTTATATATCCTTCAACCAAAATTTCTTTGATTTGCTAATCAAATTCTTACATATCCTGCTTGCGTAAACCATTTCTTTGACACAGATAATAGTGTTAGAATTTAGCAAAGAAATCTTTTCAAATGTCTTCTATTTGCCCTAAAATTTAAGACGATCATCATGGTATAATTCTTTGTATAGTTACTCTTGTTGTCCAACATTCTGCTCTTTAGTAGATGGCCCTAGTAGTAAGATTGTTAGTGCTGCTTCATATTGTGCATGAATTACCTTCTCACCATGCTTGCTGCGTGTACACTTAATCTTTTAATGAGTGTATGGTTTATTTAATTTATCAATAGGAATCAAGTGACCATTTATTGTGAATATGATTTAGCTTATAGTTTGTGTGCATGGAGAATATAGCATTTGAAATTTATTTTCAATAATCATATTATGGAAGGGTTGATCAGTAGCCCATAAAATTGATATGACGTATTTAACTCCTTTTATTTCTATAAATAATCCTTCTATTTGTGGCTCTTTATGCTATTATCGGCTGTTGTAAATGATTCTTTGTTTTTTTCCACGTGAATTCTGGAAATAAGGATACTTTTCAAAAATAGACAAAGTAACCACTATAGATGTAAGCACATAATTCATATCTATTATATCCCGCTAAGCAGACATTTATTAGGATACAAATACTATTAGGATTAGTATTGGTGACTTTATAGCATATTTTCATAGTCATATTTTTTACTAATTCGTCCTCGTAAAGTCATTCACTAGTATCCATCATTTGTGCCCAATGACTTTTTTATTCAAACTCATATTTCGATCTGCGCTATGTCTTGCAGGTTTAAAACCAATTCTACTCATTTTGCTGGTCATACTAATTGTGACATCTTCTTTAAACTCTTCTTTAGCTGTCGAAAAACCTTCTCCCCATTTTAATCTTAGACTCATGCTTCACAATAATTGGCATTTAATTGTTATCTTCCCATTCTCAATAGTTCTTATCACATTTTTTTATTGATTTTTATGGGATTGGTAAAGCTAGATATCTAGACCTATGAATTTTTATCTCCCATACGTTGGATTTTATCCTTTGAATTTTTTGCATTGGAGTAGGATTTTAAAATTTTTCTGCCTCAATGATTGTTATCTTAGTCTTTGAAACTAATATTATTTATAACTTGTAGATCATTTTTCCAAAATATTCTTAGTAGCTAACCTCCTTTGTTCAAATCTATCTCTGTTGTTTTTATCTTCAGAGATAGGAATGTTTTGTCAAATTCATCTTTTAAGCTCACATAACATCTAAGTTTACAATTGAATCCTACTGAACCATTACACAAATTCATCTTGATTTATGTGTTAATTTGATTATTAATTTGGTAGGCCTGATACCATAGAGTAAGGTATAAAGATCAATATATTTTCCATATTACTGTAACGGTGTGATTTGACTTGGAAATTTCCAACATGGATATGCCCATCCTTGTTATGCTTAGGGATATTTTCCCAATTAATGAGATTTACTTCACCCTCATCAAATTCACAATCGTCTATCTTGAGACCCCTTTCCATAATTTTACATACGTACTTGCTTTTTAATTAATGGATGGATTTTTTTTGTAGGTTATGCCTTTCTAAATCATAGTAAGGACCCAATTACCTTTTGTCGTTTTCACTCTCATTATCTACAATAAATTCTTCTGCTTGAAGGTTGCCAAGACTAATTGAGCTACTGTTAATAATATGACTAGTTTATTCATAATCACTTTCATCAATGTTATCTCTACTCTCAACAATTCCCTTGTTGTTTTTTAGGGTAAGGTCTCGTGCTTCTTCTTCGAGAAGCTCAAAATAGTCTAAACTGTCCAATATTTCCATAAGTTTGTTTGTTCTCCATATTTTTACATTCGTTTACATAATACCTTACTTCTCCATATACCCAATACTTTACAATTATTTTTCCCTACGGAGCAATAAGTGGCTTTTCTAAAAAATCTTCATTTTTCAGGGTTTGGTTTGTTATAATGCTTTCTTTTATATTTCTATCCCCTTTGCTTGTTAAAACTCTTTTTGTTATAAAATTTTCTTTTTCTTCTCTTCTTAGGTCCATTTCCCATTGATGAGGAGTTTTTCGACATGATAGAGATTGTTTATTCATTTTCTTTTGTTTTATCAAGACATTGATCATTTACCCATTTTCCTAAATAAGAAATTCTTGTTCTAAGAGTATCAATAACACGTGCCTTTTCAAATCATATAATATAATTTTTATTAATTGTGGAATTGATCAAATGAGGTAATTTGTTATAAAACATATCAAGAATGATTTCACTATGCCAAATTTTATAATAACATTGACTAAATTCAATAATATAAATTTTTTGATATCTCCTATCCTATAACTTTATGTTATTAATCTTTTTTTACCACTTTCTACCTTTTTGTTTGGAATCAAGGTTGACTCCAATAAATTCAGTTTCGATTTTCTTGCATAATCGTTTGAGCATGACAACTAGTGTTTCCATCATTTTTAAGAGATTTTTACCTTACTCATCTACAGAGTCATATTAGTCAACTACAGTGCCAGAAAAAAACTATGTTCAATATAACTTAGGAAGTTTCCAGCAATCCATGTGATATTTAAATTTAGGATATTATATACCTCTTTTTCAATGCTCAAATATTTCTTCTCTATTATGAGCTCCATTGATGTTTAAAATGTAACTTGCATGGGTAACTGAGGTAAGACTAGATTCTTCAAAGGTTGTGACTTTCATTGGGATAACTCCAAAGAAAAAGTTCATTGTGTGTCATGTTGGAACGTGCCTAGGTCTCATAAATTGGGTATTTGTTCGAGACGATATACCAAACTCTTTAAGTTTCATAATAACATTGTTAACTAGATTAGATTTGACTTTGCTGAGTTGTTCACTAATCTTGTTGATTTCGCTTTTAGTTACCAATTTTTCATATTTTTAAATCCACTTTCCTCTTAATTTCTTCTAAATGAATAGCATCGAAATCTTCTAGATTAATCAACTTCATCTCTTGATAAATCAACTTCATCTCTTGATATATTTCTTTTTCTGACAAAAAAATTATTGGTTTCTTCATCATCATCATGTAACACTTCTTTTTTGTCTACTATTATGCCTATGATTTTGTTTAATTCTTCTGAGTTCTGTCCTTATCAAGCATATTTTGTAATTCCTCTAAATTATACTAGTTATATTCCATCATCTTCTTCTTTCTCTGTCTTTTTTTAATGATTTTTAATTGATTTTTCTCCTAGTTCTTTTCGATTTTATATCTAGAAAAAGGAAATGGATTTTTGGTTTTTAGGTTTTGGAAAAGCTATTTATGCTAAAATGGAATGCTAATAACTAAATCAGATTTTCTACTATGTCTAACTTCATTGATTAAAGAAAGATGGATTGCACATAACTACTTGTTTATAATTATCTCCTTAAATGCAGTCTTAATTTTTACTAATTTTGTCTTTAATTCTAAAACTATATCAATAAATTAGTTTAATTGCGGTACTATTGAAATATTTCCTTTTGGTGTATGCATAATATATGAATAATTTGGAGTAAGACAAGTAAAGGATGATTCAAGCACTAACTGTGATATGCAAATATAAAAAGGGTTTCAAGTAATACTTGTGAGGAAAATATCACATGCATCAATTAAAATATTTCAAAAGCACTTTTTTGAGGATTGCAGTAATATAGGCAAATATAAAAAGTTTACGGCGATGAATGAAAATAAAAATAGCAAATTATCTCCTTAAAATAGTTTTCACATAATATTGGACCTTTTAAATCTATTCTAATAACATAGTTCCCTAATTATACTTTCTACATAATGCAGGGTATGTGGCCCTAATTTTTTGTGTTAAAGTCTTGTGTGACAACATTTTTGTATCTTATATTGTAGTCAACCTTGTTCTTTATGATCGTAGCAAGAATATCAAAGTGGACTATTGTTTTGCTCATGAGTGTATCTCTCATGGTGTTTAACTTGTTCGTTATGTGCCTACCCAACTTTAGTCAGCTAGCATCTTGACTAAAAGCTTGACTGTAAATTACTTCTTGTTTTTGAAATCCAATCCATCTATGCACCCGCCCACACATATTGAGGGGGCGTAATAGAGCAAAGAACAATATAGTAATTTTGTATTCTTTGTTTCATTATATATATATATATATATATATATATATATATATATATATATATATATATATATATATATATATATATATATATATATATATATATATTATATTTGTTAAATCTCAAGATTAATATCTTTATAGATGTATAAAAGGCTAACCACGCACTTTGGTACTAATGTCGCAGTCAATTACATTTGTTAAATCTCAAGACTAATATCGTTATGAAAAATAATACCAACCCACTATTGCCTAAAATTCCAAACAAAAGTGAATGCTTAGTTTTTAAAAACAACACCTTCATATATATTAAAAAGTGAATGCTTAGTTATAAAAAATTGAATATTTAACTTTTACAAAGTGACCTTTTAGATATAAAGATGAATGTTTAGGTTTTACAAAGTGAATGTTCAATTATAAAAAAAATGTATATTTAACTTTTACAAAGTGAACCATTAGATATAGAGATGAATATGTAGTTTTTAAAGAGTGAACGTTTGGATTTAAAAAAGAAATTGAATGTCTAGGTTTTAAGAAATGGACCTTTAAATCTAAGAAAATATACATTTAATCTTTAAACAGTGAACATTTAGTCATTAAAAAATGAATTTCTAGCTTTCAGAGAATGAACCTGGAGGGTTAAAAGATGAATATGTAGGATTCAAAAAAAGAATAAAAATGAATTTTAAGTTTTTAAAAATACATCTTTAGATAAACAAAATGAATATTTAGCTTTCATGATCAATTAAGGCTTTATTTTGATTGAAGAAGACATATGTTGGAAAACAATGGCAAAGATAATTTCATTAGCCAAATTCCTTGCATTTCTGTTCAAAAAAGAAAAAATTTTTATGTACAGTTTCTCTCTACCACTTACGATGAGAAAGTTTGAGTGAGATGAAGAGGTTTTCCAAGGATCACAATCACGATAATTCATATGCCAGATCTAGATTACCTATAGCAGATACTATGGTACGTATTCTTCCGTATTAGTCACATAATTTATTTCAATCGTTCACAATTCCCATACATGTCTAATACTAATTAAGTATCCATCTCATTCATGATAAAGTTGGCACTTACTTTTAGTGAAAATTTAGGCATTTTGTTTTTAAAGGTCCAGTAGTACTATGATTGTTAATATCTTCAAATTACGCATTCATAATTTTGCTAAATAATATAGGCAAGACAATGCAGCCAAACAGTGGGCTACGAGTACCATATCTGATCTACATCTGAGATGCCTATTATATAGGTTGATAAGTTCAGTTTTTTCCCTTATTTACGTGCTTCCCTTTCTCAACATTGATGCAAAAAATTGCCAGTATTGCATTCACCATATAGCAATTAAAAATATGTAATAAGAGCATGCTAAAAATTTATAAACATATATGGAAATACATTTTCTATGAAGGCCTTATACTAGAGTCTTGTACATACTTTTGTACTAGTAATAAAGCATCTATATTGTCGCAAAGGCATGCACCTGCCAAAAAGAAGTCTCCTAGATGATCTACTTGTTCCAACATGCCAAACAAGAAATTAAACAGGGTATTTAACAATACAAATAGGAAATTGTTGCCTTAAAAAACACCTACCTTACATATTAGCCTCCTCAATTGTTAGATTATTTAACACTATTAAAAGGAAGCTTATCGAACAATACAATGATTAATAAGAAGTAGAAATGTAGCAAGCTTATTTGCCTTTAATTTGTTGTATTTCCTAGTAGGTCAAACGACATTTCTTGGAAACCAGAGGGAAGGGTACCCGAAGAATTCATATACGACTTAAAATGGTCCGTAACAAAAAAGTTACTAAGATTCAAACAACACCAATAAGAACATTCTTCCTGTATTCACCATGTAATGGAAGAAAAGGGGAAAAAAAAAATCACAAACTAGAGATTTAAAACTATCTTATGTACAAGGACAAAATGCATCTCAATCAGGCCTAATACCAAAAACTTTTCGAGAAAAATGAGTTATTGTACAGCAGAGATAACAAATTTTTTTAGACAACAGGCATCAACTGTGGCATTGATCATAATGGATGCATTGACGACAACATGAATGTGAGGACGTAACTAGGGCTCACTGAGAAATGCAAGATGCCTGCCTTTAGAATGATTGTTTCACCCTTTGGCTTGGACAATTAAAAACAGGTGATAAATTTTCAGCACAAATCCCAAAGTAGGCATATGGAATTTCAAACTCATGACAGCACACAAAGGATTTGCATAGAAGGGAAGAAGTACTTGTTTGATAAGTCATAATAGCCAAGACTATAAGTGTTCGATAAAACAACACTTATATCGTGCGTAAAAATTTTTGAAATGTTTGAATGTACTCCCAAAGAGTCCATTGGCATTGTCAGACCTAAAGAATAGCTATACCAAGGGAGCACACCGCCCCAGCACCAGCCGTCCACGTGATGGGAATGCAACAAAAAGGAGGGGTACATGTTTGAAAGGTTAGATAAGATAGGAAATCAACAAACATAGCAGTAAAGAGTGATAGGTGATCAACAACGTTGGATAAGCAATGAGAGAGCAAATCATAGCTTTCCGTCTATGCCTTTAAAATTCTTTTTCAATAATTTGGTAGTATTTGTCTTAAAGGTCACACATGAGATCAACAACTTCCTTGGATGAGCAATGAGATAGCAAAACAAGAACAATGGATAACTGAAAAATTGACAATCAAATTTCAAAATTAAATAAACAACAAATGATAGATAAAAGATCCAACAGGGGATGCATGAGGATAATGTTACTAAAGATTAAACATAGATAACTGATGTATGAGAGATATAACCAACTTTGTCAACACACAGAAGTTCACCATAACGAACATACATATAAGTTCAGCAAAGAACATACCCAAACTCACCCACATGAATATACGAGTTCACCAAAATAAATGCATAGGTTCACCATAATGAATTCACAGGAAATAATTCATAAGTTCACAAAATCGAATGCACAAATTGACCCAAATACCTGCCCAAATTCACCGGAATGAACATATATATTTGCCAAAGGGATTGAATTTAGTTTACAAAAAAAAAAAATGACCAACAAATTTTAAAATTAAATAACAAACAAATAAGAGATACAAGAGCCATGAGGGGATGTATGAGGATAATGTTACTAAAGATGAAACATAGATAACTAATACATGATAGACACACCCAACTTTGCCAACACAGAAAGTTACCCCTAATGAACATACATACATGTTCGGCAAAGAACATATCCAAACTCACCCACATGAATATACGAGTTCACCAAAATGAATGCACAAACTCACCATAATGAATTCACATGAATTAATTCGTAAGTTCACAAAATCGAATGCAGAAGTTCACCCAAATACATGGCCAAATTCACCGGAATGAACATATATGTTTGCCAAAGGGATTGAATTTAGTTCACAAAAAAAGTCTCCCAGCAAAGTTTGAGTGGCGGCTCAGCAACTTACTTTTAGAACAATACCCAAATTATAACACTTGCGAATATGAGTCACTGACCAAACCAAGAACTGTTCAACTAGTTAGGATGTGTTTGTCGTTGAGTGTAAAGTTTATGGCAACATTTTAAATAAAGACTAAAATGTGCTTCATAATTGTAATAACCAACCTAAACTATATGATTAATGCAACAAAGACTTGATGATGATGAAGATGATGATGATGGTGATGATGATAAGAATAATAAATAAATAAATAAATAAATAAAGAAATTGAGCACATGTACTTCAATTCTGGAATTACTAACCTTTATTTTGCAGGGGTCAAGCGAAGTTAGAGACCTACCATAAAAATTTCTAACATCCCATTCTTTCGACATCAAATGATTTAGTCTAGTGACGATGATTACTATTATTAAGCCTTATCATCCTCATATCTCCTAAAATGCATAAATAATAGAGGAATGAGGGCTAGTACAAGCATATTATTGCTTTGAATTCATATTTGTAACACAAGAATTTCATTTAATCTAAGTCATGGCTGCTGGGCCATAATTATATTTAAGGGTGCGGGTGCAAATTAGAGTAGGAAATTAGCCCAGTATAATTTGTTAGTTTGTTGGGCTGATTTAAGTAATTAAATATGATAAATATGCTCTTTTCTCTTTTGGTATGGAATGAAACAATTACTGAGAAACGAAAGAGAGAAAAGACGAGCCTTTATAGTAATAAAACTACCCAGCTTGGCAGCTTCCAACAATTTCTCTCTCCTCACCCAAAAATCAAAAGCCCATAGCAGAAATACTCCTCCTCCCCTGTTTTCTTCTCAGTACCTCCCCCCCACCGTGGGCCGTTGTGAATTCGTGGGCCGCTGTCAGCCCTCGCTGTTGCCACCATGCTAGATGTCGCCATCCATCCACCGGCCATCTTCCTTGGCCTCTCCATCCTTCCTTCTCCTTGATCCATTGCTCTATTATTCAAGATTTCTTGATATTGCAATGTGGGTGACCTAGTGATGGAGCTCTCATTTCAACTTACTTTTTATAAGTTTCTTTGTTGAGAATGTTGTCATCGATGCTCTATTATTCAAGGTTTCTTGAAATTGCTCTGGATGAATGTGGCTAGGTTTTGAGCGATCAAGTTGAGAATTCGAAAGTTGAGAATACGCTGTAATGGTCAGGATTTTCTACCTACTACTTGTGGATAAGTTAAGTTGTGGGTATGAACTATGAAGATGAAAAAGGGGCTCTTGGTAGTTGATGGAGGGAAACTATTTTTTCAAAGAATGTTACAAATTGGTGAACATAGTCTGTTTGATTAAACTAAGAGTACCGGTGGTGTGATGAAAGTGAGAATATGTTAATGATCAACCAGTAAAACTGGCGAGACTATCGATAACAGGGAAATCTTCTAGTGTCACTAATATAGCAAAAAGCCTGATTAAGAGAGGTGTGAGGAACTTAAAGTTGTAGCAAGAAGTAAAAGTTGCATACAAGAAGAGTTTAAAAACTCGGTTAGTTCTTGGGAAGAGTTTGATAATACGGGTGGGATTATTTTCTTTATAGTGCATAAATACTAGAAATTGAGTAAAACTCACAAATCTTCTAAAATTCCATTAGTTTATAACATCACGACTAATAATTTCCAAACCCTTGAAGGTTTGCGATTGGCCAAAGAAAGTGAGTGGGAAGAGTTCTTATTATTGTAGGAAGGAGAACACACTACAGGGGCTAGAGTAATAGATGATTATAAACATGTTTATGTATTTGGTTAGTCTTTCTCTTGAATTTGTGTCGTGAAAATCAAATACCCTGACAATAGTATTAATACCACTAATAAATGCATTAACACTTGGATGTCTATAATCCGGAACCATTGAGGGAGGTGTGCATAAGCAACTAAGTTATATTTAGATTTGTCAGAAGGAAGGAATTAAATAACTTAATAGTCAAACTTCCATGTATTATTAAGCTAGGGCCTTTTTACAATTAAATGGTCCTCTCTGGAGAGAAGTTGGGTGTCTCTCCAACCATTGGTCAAACCAAGGTAAAATTTATTGGTTAAGGGAGAGCATCTTGTACGTTTATTGTCTATCCCCTTATAGAGATGCACCCTTTGTAATCGAAATAACTATTCAAGACAGCTTTTAATATGGCAATATTTTACAACGCTTTGCCACATAATAACTATGAGTCTACCCACATGCACATATTGATGTCACAATAATCATATTCTAAAACCTAGCCAGTGTCAACTAACTTCGGCTGACTAAAATTTCCGATCAGTTTGGGTATGTGCATATGAAGGGAGAAAAATTCCATGATCGTAATTATCAACAATAAGAGCTCAATCAGATAATAAAAAATTCATCAACAATTTTAACCATTTTTTCTACCCGTCGTATTTCAAAATAAAATGAATTGAAATTCATGCACTTATCAGATTTTTAAAGTTCTATTTTTAATATGTAGGGTAGATGTACTGGGCACTTGCTTATTTTTCTTTTTGTTTTATGTACGAGATTTTCAAAGTAAATTTTATAAGTCGCAAGCGTACAACTTTCACTGTAGTACTTAAGAGTCGTCTCCTCAGGAATGAGGATAAGATTGACATCACTAAATCTTAAATCAAAGTAACTATCCACTTTTTCAAGTTATTCAAATTAGCTAAACTATTTATAAAAGCTTAGCAACTATTAGTTCATATAACCACATATAAGCGATTACTAAAATGAAATCAATGAATAAACCTAAAATTTTAGTACCTCTACCTTCCACGAATCTAAGAGCATCAGAAAATACCAAATCCAGTGAAACTATTAGAATATCAAACAGGAAGAAAAAAATAAGAAGTTAACTACGCAAATTAAGATAACAACCCATATAAAGAGCAACTCCATACCTAACACTACCATACTGAAAGATACAAAAACTAAAAACAAACAAATAAGTAAAAAAATTGAGAACCATTAGAGAAATACACAAGAAATAGAGAAAGAGGAAAGGAAGACTAGTTCAGCTTCCTTACCCATAGAGCTCAGCCGAAATTCACTCAAAACCCAAACACAGAACCGGCACATTGTAGTGTAGAGAAAACAAATAGGGAAACGGCGAAATTAGGGCTAAAACAGGGTAAAAAACTGGGAAATCAACCCAGCCTAGATTCACTTAAACAACAATCAAAATACAAACACAACGCAGAAAACATAATCAATCCAAGATCAATCAATTTCCATCAACCAATTGTGCATCAATCAAAACAGAAATTGAGAGACTGAAAACGCATAGCCGATTAATACTTGAAGCAAAACAGAGCAACAAGGGAATGGGAACGGAACCAAAAGCAAGGTAAAAATTGAAACAAGAAATCGAACTAACCAAAAAGAATAGAGAATGAGTTAACAACCAAACAAAATAACATAAAGATGAACGAGATGGAGTCGAGCTCCAATAATAGTGCTGAACTAGAATCCCAAAAAATAGAACAATAAAATCAAATGACCCAGATGGAAAACCTCTAACATTCAACTTAGAACTTGAAGATCTTGTATCAGATTATAATGATTGGTGATTCTAACCCTTGAATTGAAACAAGAACAGCTAAAACTAATGAGGAAAAACAAAAACGAAATTGAGAAATTGAAACCCTAAATCACTAAAATTGAACCAAAACTAAACTACGAATTCAAAACTCTAAAGTAGAACCTAGATACCTCCATACCTCACCGCAGCTTGCTTGATTTATACTCATTGGGATCAACCATGGTCGTTCGATTTGAGAATGGCATGGACGATGGAGATGTATGTTGTGCTGTCGTTGAGCAAGGGATTCGGTGGAGATGAGTGCAGAAGACGATGGGGTGTGAGGATGGAGGTGAAGGTGAAGGTGAAGGTGAAGGTGAAGATGGTTGTGTGTGCTAGTTCGAGGAGAGAGAAGGAGATGGTGGCGTTTATCGGGTTTCTGCAGTGAGAGAGGAGAGAGAAGGATTAAGGGGATGGGGTTGTCATCTATTGCGCACACGAGGGGAGGCTGGGTTCAGAATTTTATTTCAGTTTTATTATTTTTTTCGTTTGTTGGGTCAAATTAGAAAGTAGGCCAAGGAAATCTGTGGCCTAAGGGTTTCTCACACACACGCGTACGCACCCGCATGCGCACACAAAGACAAAAAACAGATTCTTATTGTTAATTATTTTTAATGTTAACCTAGGTATATTTTTAGGATATCAAATTATGATATACCCCAGACACACACACAAAACAAGATTTTTATTGTTAATTATTTTTAATGTTAACCCTAAAACATGTGGAGAGTTACCTAGATTAACCTAGGTAGATGTAGTACCCTATCACTTAATCATATTTAATTAGTTTTAATTCTTACATTAGTCACATGGTTATGATTAATTGGAGTAGTGAGCCACGCATTTTTCTATTGTTAAAAAGAGCAATGCTTGATTTGAAGAACTGTGGTATCGCGGAATTTTTTCCAAGTTTATAAAATCTCAGATAATTATACAGAAGTATATAATATCCTGCAAATGCAAGTTTGTACCCGAGCAAGGTTAGGAATTTACCAAGCTATGATAATGTCTTTATCGCTGAGAAAAGAAAGAAAACTATCGAATTACTACCAGTTAAATGTATGGCCAGTTTTGGCCATGTGTAAAAGGAAAAGAAATTTGAGATAAGCTCGCATTAATTGTGATATGACAAATGGATAAGCTTGCATTAATTTTGATGTGAAAGATGGATAAGCTTGCATTAATTTTGATATGACAAATGTATAAGCTTGCATTAATTTTGATGTGACAAAGTAATTATCAAAAAAAAAAAAAACAAGAGTTTTACTGATCTAGGGAGCGGTGGCTATTTAAATGGCATATGGTTTTTTAAAATAAGCCACCCAAGAGAGTCAACCCTCCATTTTCCCTCTCCCACAGGTGACACCCCCGACCATTAGCCGTCGTCGCCTAACTTCACCACCACCCCAAGCCATCAGTTCAGCTCGATCTCACTATCTCTTCCTCTTCACACCCCTGGGTTGCACCGTCTCCACCTCTAGTCAGCTAGAAGGTAATTAAATTTTACCCTTCCATTATATTCAGCCTCATATGTCAATGGCTATTTATGTGAATGTTGGGATAAATTGTTGTAGTTTGATTATGTGATTGTTGGAGGTGAATGGAATGAGTTCATGTAAGGGAAGAATTGACAAGTAATTAGCAATAGTCGTAATACGGGTGGGAAGGTATGATTGCAAGAAATTTTTTTGAAAGAAATGTGTATAAGAGAACAACAGTTTAGATAATGTTTAATCGCTCAAGCAAAGGCATAGTATGGTCAAGTAATGTAAATATAAATGGTTGTTAATGGTTTGTCGCCAACTAAAAGGGTTATGTGATATAGTTGAAAGTGGGAATAAAATTAAAGTAGTTATAAGGATTATGTGATTATTGTTTGGTAAATTAGGGTGACATTTGTGCAAATAGCTTTATGGCTAGATTATTTAGATACTGAGCACTCAGTTTATCCAATTATGGTTTTAATGAGTCAATTATAGTCATAAAAAAGTCTAATGGAAATGTTTAAAGAAATAAGTATGTGAGCTATGTTCAGAATATTGGAGTTAAGTGATGCTCTTTTTTAAGAGCAAAAAGATGTTGGATTAAGATCTCATCTCGAAAGAAAATCCCACTAGTTAAGAGTGTTGGGTTAGCGAAATATGGTAATATAGAGTGTATGGCGCTTTGGGTTTTAAATGAGAAACCTAAGAGTATGCAGAATGATTTAAGACTCACAAGCAGTAATTCTCTTAATTAATACAGAGCACTAGTGAATATATTTCCAAAAAAAGACACCTCAAAGGAGGAACAAAAAAGAGTAGAGTATAAACAAATGCCAAAGGTACGTTACTGCTTGTATCCTTCAAAGATGTTTCAAATTTATGTTTATTAATGTTAACAAGTTTTATTCGGTCTCTAGAACCTTAAGGATTTATTTCATTGTTCTTCGTTCAATTTAATGTTCAATGTTCAATGTTCTAGTTTCTGCTAGTAGAATTCACAGTTCGGGCCCTTCCCGTTAAACGGGAAATTTATAGTTCATTGTACATTGACGCCATGACCATGGTTTATATGTTTGGGTCCCATCCAGGTCGAGAAACAATTAATTTCATAGTCAGTGCTAAATGCATTATTCCTCAAAAGACGTTTAACAACCATATTTTTAAAATTGCGCGAGCTCTCACTAACTCCTTGCAAATAGGTATTGACTGTACAAAGGTAATGTATTGAGCTATAGCTGATTTTCCACTGTTTCTGTTTTCCAAAATGTTTCAGGGAATGAGAAGCAATTTAAAGTGAAGCAGGAACTTGTAGAGGTTCAAGGTACAGGAAAAGTGCCAGGGTAGTGATCGCTAATTCTTTACTCTAATTAGTCATTTTGAGAGTTTGAAAAACGACTTATATTTTGAGCACCTGTATAGCCTCAGTGAAATGTAAATCTCTTATGGACATGATTAAATCATGATTTGATGCCTACTTTGAAATATTTAATAACAATCTTAGATCTTATTTAGTACAATTATTTTAACTAGTAGATGTTACTTATCTTGTCGCCTCTATATCTTTATCTACAGCCTTGTAGCTATGGAATGAAGGTAATGCCCTAACTCGATAGTGCATTATACTGACGTATAATGCTTATTAATAAAGGTATCTAGAAGGTAATTAAGTTGGAGCGTTACAGTATATTTTTAGGATAGCAAATTATGACACACACACGCACACGCACACGCACACGCGCGCGCGTGCACACACACACACACACACACATATATATATATATATATATAAAACAAGATTTTTGTTGTTAATTATTTTTAATGTTAACCCTGAAACATGTAGAGAGTTACCTAAGTTAATCTAGGTATATTTTTAGGATAACAAATTATCATATACGCCATGGTGAGCACATATGCTTGCTGGCTTGGAGTGACTACTTTGGTTTAGTTAGTAATTTATGCTTACTTATTGCCCTAGTTAACAGGTTATGCTTGTTAACTTAAATTGCAAGTATTCTTCCTTGGTTATCTGATGTGTTACGTTTTATATATATATATATATATATATATATATATATATATATATATTGGTGAAGAACATAAATTGCAATTTTATTTACAGCTTTCAATTTGATTTACATTTATATGAGATTTTATTTGTTATCTTTGCTTTTCCTTCTGCTATGTAACGATTGCTTGAACTTCCCGCCTAATAGGTGGATGTAAACAAGTAGCAACCACATTTGTAGCCAAATCTAAAGATGAAACCAAAAGAGTTATTCTACTTCCCACTTGCTACTTGTTTGCACAAGCTTTTGAATAAAATTCTGCATCTAGAACAAGAAAACATGGGCAAACAGAAGAAAAAGGAAACATGAAACAACATTTGGGAATGATTCGGGTCGTAGGCATTCTAATTTCTTTGACTCTGGCCGCCGGTGGCTTTGTTAGTGTCAGCTGACGCAGATCTTTGTTGCCGTCCCATCCGGCAAAAATCTGTCCAATTCGATTACCCGAATTCGTCTGACCTGAAAGAAATCAGATACGGTCACAAAATTTGTGTCCGAACTTAAAATTCGGACAATCGGTCATGTTCGAATTTAAATCCGCATCAGATTCGAGTTTGAGCATTCGGGTTCGGGTTGTTCGGATTTTTGAACCATTTCGGATTCGGATAAATTCGGACAACTGGACAACCGGGTCCGGATATAGGACAACTACGTTTATGTGTAATTTTAGTCCAAATTCTCTAGAAAATTTTATAAAAACAATTTCGAACAATTGGGTTCGAACATTGAAAAATCGGATTCAGGTTCAGTCACTCAAAATTTATGTCAGAATGTCCCGAAATCATATCACAAATTCGGGCAACTGAGTCCAGACATCGGACATTTGGGTCCAAGTTCGTGTCTACCAGAGTGTCCGATTTATAATACACACAGAGTTCGGGTATGAAGTTTTTGTCCGAATGTCCGATTTATCCGAATCCGAATTGATCCGGACCTGAATTTTTATCCACCCTATTCCCATCCCATGGCATGTTAATTTCTAAGAAAGGAGGTTTTACAGGGTTGGTGCAGCATGTCTTTTCTTTCTTTTCTAAGTTGAGCAAGACAAAGAAAGAAAACGAGGGAAAAAAGAGGGAGAATTCACTGGGTAATAGAGGAAAGAGAATGAAGGAGACTACCAGCATAGGTCAAGCTTTTGGTCATTTCTCTCGATGCGCAAACTGTAAAAGTAATGTTTTGATTTCTTTTCCAACGTTGCCCAAAAGAAGACAAATGACAACTGAGAGCAAGAAAGACACTCATCGGAAAAGTGTCATCTGAACAAGCAAAGAGAGGTAAGTGGCAGTAATTGCTGTACTTTCCCTTCTATCCAATAAAAAACTAAAAAAACAAAAATTGCTGTGCTTTCCCTTTCAAACCTTCGCGAATGTGCCGCCAGTTTAAGGAAAAATTATCAATTAGTGTTGCTTTAAATTTAATATTACTCAAAGGTGTTGTTTTACTTGATGGTGTTGTTTTTGAGAGACATGTTATCAGGTTGCTTTTGTGCTGGCAATGTTTTGTAGAAAGCAATTTACTCCTCTGCCCTTAAACTAAAGCAGTTGCCCCAAATACAACTCAATACAATTCTCTATCATCTTTCTGTCTCCACCAACACCTTCCTTCATTGATACTCTTACAAATACAATTCAAAAATTCCTCAGAATTATCCATTTTCGTGTCTCCATTAGTTCTACAATCATTGAATCTTGAATTCTCACCAAACCAGAAACCCAAAACCCTTGTACAGAGAAAGAGGAGAAAGAATAACCAAAGGGGGCAGTGGATGAGAGGTAAGCTGTTGACAAGGGCGGAGGACAAGCTGTTTGAGAACGCTTAGGTGATATTTGGGGAAGAAGAAGACCCAGATCTGTTCTAGAGGTTTATTGTTTTAGACAATTCACCTACTAAACTCTCAGATGGGGAAAAAGAGGGTAAAAACGATTCTTTGAAGGTCAAGAGTAAAGTTGTTAATAGTGGAAAGAGTAAGACTCCAGAGGTTCATTGTTATTCACAGGTACTCCATTAGCTTCTTCTCCTCCTAATTCTTGAAAACAAATGCAATTTTCATAATTAGATCCTTTCAAAATCTAGGATTAGTTAGTGTGAAATGAGGCTCCTTCTTGTTTATGTTATTCTTTCCCTTTTTATTTCTGTTTCTTAATCATCAAAAATTGAGATTCTTGCATGATGACTCCATATTATCAATTTGGAAGAAGTTTGGAATTTGTTGAAACAGAGTTCAGGTTTTCAGTGCTTTTGTGCAGAAAGGTGAGCTCTTGTTTAGAAGGCACACTGACATGTTGCTGAGGAAATTGCTTCATAATAGCGCAGTGTCGATGTAGATGCACGATTTTGTGTATATGTATATACTATCTTTTCAATTTAATGAAATCCAAAATGGCCAATTAAAATGTGTCTTAACTCTGGAGTCCATGTCTTTTTGTAATTTTTTGGAGTATTATTTACTAAGCTACTTGGTGTTCTCTATCTGTATGCATGATATGATTTATAATGGCATTAATCTAAATCATGGTTAAGTGAGCTCTACAATTTTAGAGATATCACTACGAAGATACATTAGAAAGAACCCTTAAGAGGAGAGTGGCATATTCATTTTACTCTTTTCTCTGATTTACTATCTTAGGATATGTATTATGAGGGGTTGATTGTATAAGGAGTATTGTGGTTCTCCTGAAACCACATAGTGAACTTGTTATGCATAAAAGATGGATAAGTTTTGGTACAATGTTGACATGGAGAAGCTCCTTCATCTCATTGTGATTGTCCTGATACTGTTGGCCTTTTGCTCCATCAAGTATATATAAATATGTGTCGTATGGGAATGTTATCCTCCCTAGAAGACTGTGTATACCCCGGTTAACTATTCCAAATGTTAGGGTTAGCGCATCGAACTATGCACTTTAAATGGGCCGCTGCGAAGCTATATATATATATATATATATATTTGCGTATGCGCATGTGCATGTGTGGGCGTGGGTCATATGGGATTGTTATCCCCTCAAGATGACTGTGTAAACCTGGGTTAGCTATGCCAAATGTTAGGGTTAGCGCATCAAATTATGCACGTTAAATGGACCGATGCGAAGCTATATGTATATGCTGTATGGGAATATTATCCCCTTCCAGTTGACTATGTAAAGCCCGGTTAAATATTACAAATGTTAGGATTATCGTATCAAATGATGCACCTTAAATGGACTGCTGCGAAGCTATATATATATATATATATATATATATATATATGTTTTTGTGTGTGTGTGTGTGTGTGTGTGTGGAACAAGAATGTTATCCCCTCCAGATGACTGTGTAAACCCCGGTGAACTATTCCAAATGTCACGGTTAGCGCATCAAATTATGCATCTTAAATGTACCGCTATTTACTAAGCTATTTGGTGTCCTTTATCTGTATACATGATACGATTTATAATGACATTAATCTAAATCATGATCAAGCGAACTCTACAACTTTAGAGATATTACTACGAAGATACATTAGAAAGAACCCTTAAGAGGAGAATAGCACATTCATTTTAATCATTTCTCTGATCTACTATCTATGTATTATGAGGGGTTGGTTGTATACGGAGCATTGTGGTTCTCTTGAAACCACATAATGAACTTCTTATGCATAAAAGATGGGTAAGTTTTGGTACAATGGTGACATAGAGAAGCTTCTTCACCTCATTTTGATTGTCCTGATATTGTTGATCTCTTGTTCCATCGCGTGTGTGTGTGTATATATATATATCGTATGGGAATGTCATCCCCTCCAGATAACTGTGTAAACCTCAGTTCACTATTCCAAATATTAGAGTTAGCTCATCAAATTATGCATCTTAAATGGACCGCTGCGAAACTATATGTGTGTGTGTGTGTGTGTCGGGGGAGTATGGGAATGTTATCCCCTCAAGATGACTATGAAAACTCGGGCTATTTATGCCAAATATTTAGGTTAGCGCATCAAATTACGCACCTTAAATGAACCATTACGAAGCTATACATGCACATATATATGTGTGTGTATGTGTGTGTGTGTATATATATATATCTAACTAGCTATCTACACACACACACACACACACACACATATTCGGAAATCCGGATTAGCCGAAATAGTAAATTTAGGTTAGTACAACTCATTAACCTGGGTTAATTGCATATAATTTCGCAGACAGTTTAAGATGTTGGTAGGTTATATTGCCTCAAAAGTCGCTTTATGACTATTCAACACCCACATTTCAAGAACAGCAACAACAAAATAATAATAATAACAACAACAAAAAAAACATAATAATAATAATAATAATAATAATAATAATAATAATAATAATAAAAACAACAACAACAAAAATAATTTGGTTGCTAGTACCGTCTGCAACGTTATTTTTGGCTTTGTAATATTAAATAATTTTTCAGTTTTCTAATAGCACTTAACTGAATTAGCATAGTTAGCGTTTCAACCCAGGTGAATGTAAACAATACTATACGCCATATATAATATATATATATATATATATATATATATATATATATATATATATATATCCATTTCACATTCATATTTTGGTTAGCTAATCCTAATATTTACCTTCACTAACCCGGGTTAACATCACACAACATATAGGATAACATCATTGTACGATACATATATATATATATATATATATATATATATATATATATATATATATATATATATATATATCTGTATGAGTCCATTTGACTTTCATGATTTGGTTAGCTAATCCTAACATTTGGCTTATTTATATCAAGAAAAGAAAAGTAGAGATAAGATTTCAAATATTTTACTTAAAATAAAAAAATATAAGACTTGAATTTTCTATTAAGTACAACGAAAAAGAAATAATTGTTTTCAGTGTAAAAATACTTATCGGAATACAGAATTAAAAATAAGAAGAGTAATTGTATACCTCAAATTTAAAGTTTTAATTTAATTTTTTTATAAGATCACTAATTGAATATGTAATATTAGTTATATTATAAAACATAATTAATTCTAAGTTTTTGAAAATAATTTTCTAAGATTGCTATTAAGGACATCATTTACCGTTAATTCTTTTTTAATAAAAAATAGTGTTAATTATTGACAAACTACCTTTGTAAATATAGATTTTAATTAAAAAAATTTTATATTAATATTTTAAAAACTTTCATTGTATTAAAATTTGATTAATTTTAAAATTACTTTTAATTGACTTCTAAATTCTTAATATTTTTTAGAAAATATCTCTTTAATTGGTTGCAAGAAGAGAGAGATGAGAGAGATATAGTGCAGTGATAGTCACGGTAAAAAAGAGGATGAGTAATAACGAGTGATGGGCAACAAAGTAAATTACCAAGAGACAGTTCCCGACAGAGCGCATGGAGTTGTGCAGCCTGTCGGTCAAAGCAACATCTCACTGTAAGGAGAGCACCTTTGAGTAATATTAAAATTAAAGGAACGATCATTGGTAAATTTCCCCCAGTTTAAAGAGTTTACGGCATGGAGCAGTCCGGAGATGGCATTTTCAGACAACAGCCCCCCCCTCCCCCCTTCCCCGAAAAAACAAATCCTCTGCCTTTCCTCGTTTCTACCATCTACTCATACTAAAAACAGAAACTAAGATCAACCAAAAGATCTCAGTAACCAAGAAACCCTTTTTCTTGCTTTTCATCCCCATCACTTCAAATTTTCAGTTTTCTACACATAACCATCATTTCGTGCAGCAGTTTCAACCCTGCAGAACGTCCTACAGACAGACACGTAAAACAAAATCTGGGAACATCAGTTTTTTCTACAGCAAATAAGAACAAAATCCTACTCACTATTCACTGCATTAAAAAAAAGAGGACAGAAAACCCCTATTGATGTTAAGAGAAGAACACCTCAATGCTACCCTGCTTAACAGAGTGACAAACAGGGCACAACTCAAGCAAACCATCACAAGATTTACAGCAGCAGAGGTGCTTACAAGGGAGGAAAACAACACACGGGTACTCGGAATTACACCATTTGCAACCAAATTTCATCATCTCCTCATTTTCTCTCTCCTCCTCTGCTCTGTTTTTTCCTAGCGAATCACAGTCGCATACGGACTCTGCATCGTTATCTTCAGTACTGTTGTTTTGGTTAGGTTGGGGAACCAAAGAGAGATTTGCTTTGACCTGTTCAAGCATGTTAGAGAGAGATATCACTGTCTCCTCTTTTTCCTTAGCAATCCTCTGCCATGCCTTTGTTTCTACCTCTGTTTTTCTCAGGTAGTCCTCCAATATCTTTGTCTTCATTCTCAGCTTTTGCAGTTCGTCCTCTTTTTCTCTCACTAGAAACATTGTTTTTGATTCAAAGTTGTTCAGTATCAGCGCCATCTCTTGCCTCATTTGTTGATGCAGCATTTGCCTCAGTTTTTCTCCCTGTTCCACCATTGCCCAACTCAATTTTCAATTTTCATTTGGGGGGGGGGGGGTTAAGAATCAAAATTTGCACTGATGATACCATCTAATGCAAGGCGGAAATAAGGTTTCATACATTTTGAAGAACCCCCCCCCCCCCAAAAAAAATGGTCTTTTCAGAGGTTTGTCTTTATGACAATTATAAAATTGTCATAAAGAGCCGTTTCATTCCAAAGATCATCATATTTTTCCAATGGAATTGAAGCGGCGGAAAAAAAAATCACTGAAATGTTCTAAACCCCGAATTGAGACGATAGTATAATAACTCAAAACGAATCTCAAACTGGAGGCAAAACCCATAAGCGAGTAGAAAAATTTTCTGAAAATTTCTAACTAGTGATACTGGGCAAATCGCTACTCTGCAGTTGAACCAGAAGTTGAAATGCGTCCAGAGAAAAATGCTGTCATTTGAAAGGCAATATTTTTCTTTTCCGTAAATATCTCAAATGAAACATTAACCAAAGTTTGTAATTGAAAATTTGAGGTAAGAGGCAGCAATGTAACCTGTAAATGGAGCAGAAGATCGAGTTCACGCCTTTGTCTTTCAAGCAACGAAGACATGGAAGTAAGAGCGAGAGGGTTGACAGTAGCAGTAGAAGAAGAAGAAGAAGCAGACGAAAAACTGTCACGCCCTCTTTGGTACTTAGACTGCATTCCCATTCCCTGCATCGACCATTGCTGTTGTTGCTGGAAATCGAGCCCAGGAGCAGGAGGCAGATTGGAAGACATGAGCCTGCTGTAATTTTCAGAAAAGATCATCCCCAGATTATCTGACCAAAAATCTGCCTCAGCAGAAGCCATTAATAAGTATAACACCTTCAAGGGGGAGGAGATAAAGGGTGAGACTAGGTTAGGTTCAAAGCCAAAGGGTCATGCTAGCTATAAGATCAGGGGAGATTCATGACCTTTTTCTCTCTCCTCATACAAGGCAACGCTCAAGCAGATAAGGAAGGATTTATACAAACAGCTACAGATGAGATTAGATCAGATCAGACCAGAAAATTAAAGCTGACAAAATTAATAGGTTGATTTTATTTTCCCTTGTTTTTTAACGTTATTTGAGGGGATGTGATCTTTAAAAAGAGCATGATTTGGTTGGCAGAGAAGGTGTGGTGACCCTCCAAGAAAGAGGAGGGGAGAGAGAGAGAGAGAGAGAACGGGGCGACGACGACCACGTACACATGCAGAAGTTGTGACAGAGGGAGAAGAGGGAGAAGGACGAGGGGGTAACTGCACCAGTCCGTTGTGTTAGGTCTGATTTTGGAACGGAAAAAGACACAGAGAAAGGGAGAGATTTTCAGAGGCATTGTATGGAGATAGAAAAAATAGGGATTTGGAGTTCCATTTGGGATTTGTTTCTATTCTATTTGGGAAAAGGTTGACGAACTGGGTTTTCTTCACATTTGGTTGATTTCCTTAAATTTTTCCCAATTTTTGTTGGGATTTGTTTGCTCTAGAAGCTAACAATAGTCATCAATTTATAATATTAATAGGTCAATTTGAAGGTCCCCACCTCAATCGGATCTAAGGGTCAATATCAATTAACAATAGATGCTATCTTCAAAGGAAAATTTCATTTTAACAGTAATATTTAACATTTAATTAACAATCAAGAAATGTTTCAGTGGATTTTGACCCATTTTTTAAAAAGAATATATGGATTTAAATCTCACTAGAGACATGTAGGAATTCCGTACTAGAGATATGTGGGAATTTCTTACCCGTAGGGTCTGTTCTTTCATGGGTAAATTGGGGTCGGTAAAAGGGTGAGATGGGTTGAAGTAGGTTAAGGTCGGTTGAAGTGAGTTAAATTTTTTTATGTGATAAATTGAACTTGATTAAAAAGTAGAAGTGAGTTGAAATAGGTTGAAGTATTTAAAGTGGGTTGAAGTTGGTATTTCAAAATTTACCCACGAAAAGAACAGGCCATAATTCGTGTTTCCCTCTCTCACACTCTCATTCTTCGTTAGTGTTCATATGAAATTCTACCATGATTAACTTTTTTTTTCAACTATCATAATTGAAATTGATAGCAGCCCTTGATTGTATCTACAAAATCTCAACCCTTGAAATATTTAAAAAACCCAATTATCTTTTTGAGAGAACCGGTTATTTTTTCACACCCACTACCTCCTCTCTCTCTCTCTCTCTTTCTATCACACAACGTTCTACCTCCGGCCTCATTGATGCCTGCTTCTGCGTACTTCATCCCTGATTTGTTGTCAATGGTGTGACGCCATAGTAGAGAACATCAAGGCAATGTGAAGTCTATCTCATCTTCCCTCAAACTTTGCCAATTTGATACCATCAGATTTCCCAGATTCATTGTCGCATGTTTTGAGTGTTTTCCCTTCTCTCCTCACTTCCCATCTTCTCTGTTTTTTTGTTGGCCCCTGGAGAATATTCATCCTTCGATTCACTTTCCCAGAAACAATCTCCAACAATTTTGATCAATTATACATCGCAACTATTGATTTATAGATTAACTTTGTCTTCAAATCTGTGTCTCTCCACCCAGGTGGATCATTGCTGCTGTGTTCGAATACCTGAGCCGTTGTCCAAGCGTGCATCAGCAATCAGGTTAGTTTCTAATTAAGCCCACAGTAGAATGACTGAGATTTACATCAGGTTGTATATCAATTAAGCTGAATTTCAATGAAATGAGTGAGGTAAGGTTTTTGGGGGTGGGGATTCATAAAGCCAGTTCAAGCGTCTCCTTCTCTGGCCATTGTCCGACATCTAGATCCAAGACTTCCATCAAATTACCTTTGTTCTATAGCAGCGTCGACCATATAGGCTATGCCTACTGCAGGTCTTGCTGTCAGCAACTGCAAGATCACCACCCCTAGGGCATATATGTCTGATTTAGTTGAAACCCTCCCAGTCGTTTGATATTCACGGTCAACGTAGGATAGAGTACCAACAGAACTAGTTTCCTTATAGTTTCCTTGCATTGTTGTTTGATCAGATCAATGCTAGAGGATAGGATGGAAATATAGTGATCCCTGGCTGCCTTTTCCTTTACTGCAAAAGTGAAATGCCATGGGTTCTGCTGCAGTTGCGAGATATTGAACACAGTACTGATATCGCATGTTGAAATAATATATGTTGAAATTACTGTTATTACTATTGTTATTCACTTTATCCTTTTGGTTCATCTGGAATTTAGGCATTATAAAAGTTCTAAGGTTGTCTGAGGGTAGGGCTCTTCATTCTTTCTCCTATCCTCATAGACTTTATTTATTAGCCAGAGCAGGATTGTTTTGTTTTTTTTTTTAAACTTAAAGTACAAAAATGATGAGATAATGCAGGCGAGAATTTCTATTGCATAAAAAGTATTTTCCATGTTGACCTAAACATCTTATTGCTTGTCTCCTATAGCTAATTATATCCTTGTTGTATAATGATAGCTCAAGTTATCAATCGTCACTTGGATCCTTTGTTTCCCTGATGCCACACTCTGTAACGGTAAATAACAATCAACAAGGACTTTTACTTGTTCCGATGGCATGACTATCACTCTTACATTTAGTGTATGCTCTAAATGAAAACAAATCTGATCCGATACAATTCACAAGTTGTTTTTTTATTGATCCATTTGAACACCTACCTAAATATAAACCTTCAAAAAGAAGACAGAAAAAAAGCCCAGAAAAACAAAGATAGTAGAGAGCCATGGGTTCGAACACTTGCATGGTGTGTGTAGTGATCTTATGGTCTTTATTCATAAGTTATGTAAGGGGCGACATCACAAGGAATGAAGAAGAACTGCGTTGGGAGAAAGAATTTAGACTCATGAAGAAGCTGAGCGTCAAGACAATCAAGGTATTAAGGTAGCAAACTAATAAGAAATAAAAGGTTTGCAGTTTCAAAAGAATATGAATAGGAACTAAAATATTGTATAATCAGTTCTGAGAATGATGTCAGTGCCCTGATTTTAAATAATGTAACCTGAACATTAATGCCCTAACATAATAATGTTACCTCTCAAAAGTTAATAGTTAATAGTTGGAAAATTCACAAAGTTTGGGCTAAAATATTCAAGAGAGGCATTAACTGTTCTAACTTTATATTGATTATTATACATATGGCAGGAGGAAATAGATTCCATTGTTCTTCATACTGATTATGTCACCTATTCCAATAAGTATTTTCCAGCATCCCCAATACTGTTTTCAAAAAGCTCTATCAAAGTAGAGGCATTATCCTTGGAAGATGAGTCTGGTTCGTCAAAGCTGGAATAGGAAATTGATAATATTGTTGGTATTGAGTCTATAGAGGGTTAGAACGTGATATGTTAATTTCTATAAACATTTTAATTGCCCCCATATGGACCCGGTGATTTAGTGTTTGGGATAGAAAACACAGCATCATGAATGGCCTTGTCAGAAAAAGGAGTGCATAAGGATAATTGCTGCTCCCTTGTGAGAATTGGGCCAAGATTTATGACTTATAGGTCTAAAGGCCTTCTGATACAAAATGAGGGCCCAAGCAATTTCCTGTAAAAACCAAGCATGACCTGACCCACTTGTTCAAAACCTTTAATTGATCTATTATCACTATCTTTTATAGCATAATATATGTTGCTAATTTCCTTTGCTTGACTCTCGCAAATAAGAATTTTGTGCAATCCTTTCCATAGGATCGAAGCCATTTTGCATTGTTGTTTGATCAAATCAATGCTGGAGGATAGGATGGAAATATAGTGATCCCTGGGTGCCTTTTCCTTTACTGCAAAAGTGAAATACTTTTCAATATAGTATTTTCCCCACGTCAGAACAAGCTAAAGTCCTCAGCCAGATAATCTCGAAAACAAAAATAGGAACTTCGTTGGGAAGTTCCAGGTCATTAACATAAAGCGGCTAGCTTCGATTCAATTAACACGAACTCTATCAGTTGATGTTTAACCGAATCACTACAGAAAGCAAGAAAACATATCTTACCAACAATATTATCAATTTCCCATTCCAGCTTCGACGAACCAGACTCATCTTCCAAGGATAATGCCTCCACTTTGACAGAGCTTTTTGAAAATAATATTAGGGATGCTGGAAAATACTTATTGGAATAGGTGACCTAATCAGTATTGATATAATTTCATGCTTGTTGATTGTTACCTCTCTTGAATATTCTTTTATGTCTCATCATATTTTAAACTAATCTATCTATAATAAAAGAAGAATAGATCTCTATTTTTTTTTATTATGTTATTTCATCCTCCTCATACAAAAGATCGATTACTTCTTCAGATATCATCCAATATTGTAATGTTTCTAACATTCAATTCTGGGTAGGGTATGGAAGGAGTTGATCCAATAGAAATTGTTGATGAAACTCAATGTGTACAAGATATTATGGATGACATAGTTAGTGAGGAAAAGCAAAATGAAGGAACAAGCTCGAATGTCATAGACAAAATGCTAGAGGACCTTGTTGAAAACGATATGAAGAAGTTAATCTTTAAAACACCAGTTGAGTGTGAAGTGTTCTATTTTACTTATGCTAAAACAGTTGGATTTGGGGTTAAAAGAGAGGCACCGCGAATGAATCATCATGGTATTGTAACATCATTGTGCTTTTGTTGTGATTGCGAAGGGGTGAGATCTGAGAAGGACAAGAACCGCGAAGATAAGAAAAGGAAGCCAAGAGATGAAACAAGATGTTTTTGTAAAGCCTTCATAAGTATGAAATACATGAAAACAACATGCCAGTATATAGTAAAAGAGTTCAAGAAGGAACACAATCATCATCTTGTTCCACCACAATAAGTGAATCTAATTCGAGCTTTCAGGGGTGTAGATGACGTAACCAAAATTTAAGTAAGTGAAATGTACGATTTAGGAATAAGTCAGAAGCAAATTTATACCAAAATTGTACATGATGCTGGAGGCCATGATAATTTTGGTTGTGTAAGGAAAGATGCCTATAATGTTGTGGATCAACACCGGAGGCATTTAGAGAATGATGCTAAAGCAGTTTTAGCTTATTTACATGGAAAGCAGGAGATAGATCCACTGTTCTTTGTGAGTTATACTGTTGATGTAGATGGGAAATTAGACAAATTATTTTGGTGTGATGGTAGGTCCCGCATGGACTATGAAATTTTTGGGCATACATTGGCATTTGACACTACCTACAAGTCGAATAAATATAATAAACCATTTACGGTTTTTGTTGGGATAAATCACCATTTGCAAACCATTCCATTTGGATGTACCTTGCTACTTGATGAAATGAAGGAGACATATATATGGGTATTACATCAGTTGGTGAAAGCAATGGATGGACGGAAGCCTGCGACAATTATGACAGATAGAGATAATGCAATGGCATATGCAATAAGAAAAGTGTTTCCAGGCACATGTCATTGCATATGTTTATGGCATTTAATAAAAAATGTTGTTACACATGCTGGTAAACGATTTGCACATGGTTTTATCAAATGTGTGGATAAGTATAGAAAGCCTGAAGATTTTGAAAAAGGGTGGGAAGAGCTATTACATCATTATAAGATTGATACGAAGAAGCACAAATTGGCTGCTGATATGTATGAAACTAAGGAAAAATGGGCAGAGGCTTATCTGCAAGGTTATTTTTTTGGTGGGATGAGAAGCACACAACGATGTGAGTCGATGAATCGAATGGTGAAAGCATTTGTCAACAAAAAGATGAAATTGTACCAATTTGTTCAGAGTTATGAACGTGGAGTGAGTGAAATTCGGTACCAAGAGATGCAAAATGATTATATCTCGAAATATAGCATTCCCAAAATTCACCCTCCACTACTAAATATCAAAAGAGATGCTGCCCAAGTATACACAAGAAGAGCATACAACAAGTTCCAGCAAGAGCTGATGTTTGAGTCTGCGTACGTAGTAAAAGAACAGCAATAAACAAATGGATGTAAATTTTACAGGTTTGTTACTCTATAATATTACATGTAATATTTGGTATTAACATTCATTAGAAGCTTGCTTATAATGCATATGTTTCCATCGCATGCAGGTTAGAAGAGTCCGATAAAAAATACTCCTCATACATTGTAGTATATGTGGCTTCCAATGACACTATGAGTTGTTGCTGCATGAAGTTGGAGTCCATAGGTTTTCCATGTCGGCATATGATGCTATGATGAAACATAAACAATTTGATCGAATCCCTAGGGGGTGCATTCTAAAGAGATGGACGATTTATGCAAGGCCAGATTTAAGTGTGAATGAGACTGCAGTTTTTGATCAACATGTGATGAATTCAAGATACGCGTACCTAATGTCACTTTTTACTCCTTTATGTCATATGGCTGCTAAGGAAGATGTATATTACAAGGAGACAATGGATTGTGTGCAAAAGCTTTGGCTCAAGTATAAACATGCAGAGATTGAAGGGAAAACTATTGAAAAAGATAGTCCATTGAAATTAAACGGAATTCGAGATCCTGATGTTGTGTCCACAAAAGGGCGTGGTAAGAAACAAAGTTTAAGAAAATGCGGACATTGTGGCATTCGAGGGCATAATAAGCGCAAATGTCCTCAATTAGAAGTTGGGAAGGATGTACACATCAATGCATGCGAATTCCAGTCTTCCTTGTTTCCCCGAATGCCCGTTTCATCGCATGAAGTATCATTTAATCTGTTGGGTTTTATGACCCAAAATCTCGGGTTTAGACACGGGGTGACCATGCTGCATGGGCACGGGCGCGCCGCGACATAGAAGACCGAAGAACAGAGCAGCAGAGAAGTGACACGGTGTGCCCGTGCCATGTGGCACGGTCGTGCCACATGGCACGACATGACCGTGCCAGGGGAAATTTTCTGCTGACTTAAAGTGGCGGCTAGGGTTGCGCTTTGGTGGCGGTTTTTGGAAGGTGGTAGCTAGGGTTTTCAGGGGGAAACCCTGCCTCACAGACCCTATATAAAGGGGGTCTAGGGCCTTGTTTCAAAACACTTCAGTACTCATAAACACATTGAGAGGTAAAAGTCGTTTGTGAGAGATTACAATAGAGAGATTGTAATTCTGCTCTTTGATCGAATCACTGAGGTGATTGTGATCGTGGTGTACTTTCCTGCTCATAGTGAATTGTTCTGGTGCTGTCGCCGTCCGTGGTTTTTCCCATATTGGGTTTTCCACGTTAAATTCCTGTGTTCTTGTTCTCTTCCTATTGTTCTGTTGTTTTGTGATTGGTTGAATTTCTGATTTTCTATTGCATCCTATCGCTTCCGCTATACTGTTATTCTGATATTAATCCTAACAAGTGGTATCAGAGCTTTGGTTATAGGATGTCTTCTATCATGAGGGTAGATATTCAGAAATTCGATGGGGAGATTAGTTTTAATCTCTGGAAGGTGCAGATGAGAGCAGTTCTCATTCAGCACGGGTTGTGGAAGGTTCTGAAGGGACCTCATGTCAAACCCGAGAAGACAACAGATGAGCAATGGGCTGAAGAACAGAAGAAGCGACGTGGGTCGTTGACGGAGGATGAATGGGAGGAACTGGAGCTGAAAGCGGTTTCAGCCATACAGTTGTACTTGGCACCACATGTCTTGCGAGAGGTGCTTGATAAGACAACTGCGGTGGATCTTTGGGCTCGGCTGGAGGAACTCTACATGATGAAGAGTCTCGCCAACAAGATCCGTTTGAAGGAAAGGTTGTATACCTTTCGTATGGCTGAAGGTACCCCTGTCCAAAAGCATTTGAATGAGTTTAACTCTATCCTTGTTGACTTGGAGAGTCTAGATGTGAAAGTTGAGGATGAGGATAAGGCTATTTTGCTTGTTGTGTCGTTACCCCCTTCTTATAAACACTTTAAGGAGATTATGCTATATAGTAATTCTAATACTATATCGTTTGAAGATGTTAAGTCAAACCTGTTGTCTAAAGAGAAGTTTGATCTTGACATTCATGATTCTGCTGAAGGATTAGCAGTAAGGGGTACAGCAACTGAAAAGGGGAACGGTAATAGGAGTAAGAACCGTTCTAAGTCTAAAAATCCTCATGCTGGTAAGACCTGCAATTACTGTGGTAAATTGGGTCATATTATTGCTAACTGCTGGAAACTGCAAAAGAAGAAGGAGAAAGAGGAAGATAATTCTGAGGAGCCTGCTGAAGCTTCATTTGCTGAATCTGATTCTGATGGGGACGTTCTATTTGCTACCTCTACTGAAGGGGGGAGCGATTCTGATTGGATTCTTGATTCTGGGTGTACCTATCATATGTGTCCTCACAAGGACTGGTTTTCAACATATGATCCAGTTGATTCAACAGTAGTTCACATGGGCAATAATGCCCAGTGTAATGTAACTGGAATTGGTACTGTTAAAATCAAGACTCATGATGGCGCTGTCAGGACCTTATCGAATGTTCGTCATGTTCCTGACTTGAAGCGTAACCTCATCTCGTTGGGCACCCTTGAATCCAAAGGGTGCAAATATTCAGCTGAAGGTGGAGTTCTGAAGGTCTCAAAGGGCAGTAGGATTCTGCTGAAGGGTCTGAGGCAAGGAGGCCTCTATGTCTTGCAGGCATCTACTGTGACAGGTTATATAAAGGAAAGTTCATATAAATCATCTCCTAGAGCTAAGTTCAAGCATTGCTTGAACTCAGTTGGTATTCGCAGTATTTGAGGGCCCTGCGGGGCATAGCCCCATAGGGGGCATCACCCCTTGGGGTGTGACGACGACGACAGTAATTGAAGACTGGAGATTTTGGTCCAAGGTGGAGATTGTTGGGTTTTATGGCCCAAAATCTCGGGTTTAGGCACGGGCGTGCCGCGACATAGAAGACAGAAGAACAGAGCAGCAGAGAAGTGACACGGTGTGCCCGTGCCATGTGGCACGGTCGTGCCACATGGCACGACATGACCGTGCCGCCCTGGCACGACTGTGCCAGGGGAAATTTTCTGCCGACTTAAAGTGGCGGCTAGGGTTGCGCTTTGGTGGCGGTTTTTGGAAGGTGGTAGCTAGGGTTTTCAGGGGGAAACCCTGCCTCACAGACCCTATATAAAGGGGGTCTAGGGCCTTGTTTCAAAACACTTCAGTACTCATAAATACATTGAGAGGTAAAAGTCGTTTGTGAGAGATTACAATAGAGAGATTGTAATTCTGCTCTTTGATCGAATCACTGAGGTGATTGTGATCGTGGTGTACTTTCCTGCTCATAGTGAATTGTTCTGGTGCTGTCGCCGTCCGTGGTTTTTCCCACATTGGGTTTTCCACGTTAAATTCCTGTGTTCTTGTTCTCTTCCTATTGTTCTGTTGTTTGTGATTGGTTGAATTTCTGATTTTCTATTGCATCCTATCGCTTCCGCTATACTGTTATTCTGATATTAATCCTAACATAATCTAAATGAAACACCTCTCAAAGATGAGGACAATAGCATAAACTTGAATAGCTCTCCACCATCGTCTGAAGAAGCTTCTACCCCGCAAATAGAACCACCATCTTCGAATGGATTGCTACATTGTATGCCTTCTTTATATGAAGAAGGAGAGGCCTCAATGGTAACCATTTCATATTGGCATTTACATTATCAGCTCATATGTTGGTATGTTATAATTTTATAAGTCATATTTTTCTGCCGGGTGATCCTCAAATTTGTTTTATTCTTATTTATGCACATAGGCTACGTATCATCCGCACGTGGATGTGGACAAGTTAGACGATGATACGCTTATGGTGGATTGGGTTCCAGATTTACATTGGTAGTGGTAGTGGTCTTTGTATGCCTTGTTGTGCATTCTAACTTCTCCTATTTTTTTGGGTATAATTGTAATTCTTTAGTTTGCCATATTATAGGTGACTTGCTTTATAGCTCATATAGGGTTCGATTGTTCTGAAGTGCTAAATAATTTGTAAGTTTTGTCAAACACCCATATACTGCTCAATTAGTGGTTATGCATGGGTAAAGACTAATATCTCCTCATGTCTCATTATCAGACCATTGGCAATTATCCATGGGGATGGTGTTCATGCCAATCTAATTAAGATATGTTCTCTCCATCTAATTTGTTATTGCTTATGCTCAATTATGGGGCACATATGTTGCTAGATTAATATAATTCATTTACTCCATTCAGTATATTTTGTCTACTTCTTTATTGGCTTATTGCAGAAAATCAAGCAACAAATGGATGCATTGGAAGAGACCGTGATTGTCATCGAAGATTAGCATATGGAATCACCCATCTTAAGGTAATGCTTGTCATGTTTGCTGTTTTAACATTTGGGTCTTCCTATTTGAAGCTCATTGATATCTGTCCCAGAAACTCTGCAAGTGGTTTACCCAATTACTGTTCGCCATTGAGTTTCTGGATTCGAACTTTGTCCTTCATCGAGACCTTAAAGTATGTCAATGTGTACTGCATAACTCAATTTGTGCCCCTCTTGCTCCAGATTACCAACTATTATGCATTATGTGTTTGACTCTACACGATCATTAATCGTTTACAGTCTTCAAATATATTTCTGATGAAAGATCATGATGTTCGGCTCGGTGGGTAATTGCGCATTTCTATTTGGCATTGCTTCTATATCTTGTTCGCTATGATTGAAATTTAAGTAGACTTGTATCTTTTTCTGCTGTGAATGTAATGTTTTATACAACAGCTTTGTCAATAAGTGCTCAAGAATGGTAAACTTCTATGCTAATGGTAAGTATGATCGACTTCTTGCTCTCATCCCCCTACTCCTGGGTTCGTCCTGGCCTTTTTTCTGTTGTTGCTGTCCTACATTCTTGGTCTTTTATGATTGTGAGTGACGTTCCTGTGCTTTAGGTGGTCCGAACTCCATATTATATGTGCCCTGAACTGCTGGCAGATATACCAAATGGTTTCATATCCCACATTTGGTCCTTCGGTATGCCACTTTCTTTCGCTGTTTATATTAAGGTTTTTGGCCCATAAAATCTGGCTTTATTTGTCTTTTGGTACATAGGTTGCTGTATGTACGAGATGGCTGCTCATTTCAGGATAAAAAAATCTGTGTTTTTGTTACATTTTGTCTGACACATCAATTTCATTTCAGGTTTATTTTCAATGCCCTCTTTGGTCTCAGTTTAAAGTTCTGGATGGCACTGTCAGTGAGATTTTTCCTTAGCTGTTTCAATAGTTTGCTTGGTTCCATAAGGGTATGTAAGTTTTCTGTAGATACAAAGTCCGTATCACACTTATTGACTTTTCTGGCTATTTTTCCACTTTTAATTGTGGAATGAACCAAAATCCTGCTAAGCATGCTACTCTTGGTGGAAGTTAGGTACCAAATTTCTATCTGATGAGAATATGGTGCTGCAGTCTAATGTTGAAGACATTAGTGCAGCAAGAGCTTCTGTAGATAGAGAATTGATTGAGAAAAAGAGTGTAATTGACAACTTGTAAAATGAGCTACTTGAGTTAGGCAACACACTTGGTCACTTGAATGAGCTGGTTGAGTCGCTGAAAAGCAACTTGGACAAAGTCAGCTGCGAAAGGGACCACCTCCAGAAGGAGATAATGATACTGGAAGGAAAGGTTGAAACTACATATGCTCTGGCTAACGAAAATGCAGCAATTGCTGCAGAAGCTCAGGAGGTACTTCTTAACATGAATACTGTATATCTCAATCTTTTCAGTTTTGATAGACAACCATTTGATGGGGTTTTTTTCGCCCCCTCTCCCTGTGAAAATGCAGATAGCTGAATCAAGAAGGGTTTATGCTGAAGAAAAGGAAGAGGAGGTGAAGTTTCTGGAGGAATCTGTGTAAGAGTTGGATTCTACCATTAGTGTGTTGGAAGACAAGGTGCCCCTCATATTATGCTTAACTTTAATTTACTTCTTGCACTCTGTTACTCGTGACATTTTTTTCCGCCTGTGCAGGTTGACATCCTGAAAGGAGAAGCTGAAAGGTAGAGGCTGTAGAGGGAGGAGCTGGAACTGGAGCTCCATGCTCTGAACCATAAGATGCAAAATGTTGAAAGTACTGATGCAGATGTTAAACGGTTTGTGAGCATCACAGCATTCTTTTCTATTGGCTTCTGCTGACTAGATCCCTTCCTTTCTGTTGCTGATTTGAATATCTTCATTTTCAGGCATTTAGATGAGAAAGCAAGAAACCTCCAAGAAGCCTTGAAGCACATAAAGATTCTAGAGAAAGATTTGGCAAACAAAGATACAGAGGTTTATTCCTTGGCTGCTCATTCTCTTAACTAAGAAATCTAGTTCAGACTTAATCTTAATATGACTTTTGTTTATAGATTGCACAATGCAAGGCACATATCTTGGAGCTGACAGTACATGCAGAGGCAGAAGCTAGTGAGTACAAGTACAAGGATAGCTTTTTTATGTTCAACTTTGCCGAAGTTCATATGTTGTTTTCAAGTGTGCTTTTCTTTGTAATTTGTTCCCTTAAACTTACTCTGTAAATTATTATGCAGTTCAAGGAGTTGGAGGCAATGGTTGAATAGGTTAAAGCAGAAGAGGCATCGAGCCATGAGAGAATTTCAGCAAATAAATTAGAGAAAAATGCCTCCAAAGGGAGAGGTTCTGCTTCTTCTTTGAAAGCAAAGCAATCTGGTATACTTATGTTGATCCAACAGTCAAGTCTATAATCTTCATAAATCTTGTGCTTTCGTGATGGTAGACATTATTTGATAAGCAGCAGGTGCAAAAGATAACAGGGAAGGCCCAATTTGATTGTTTAGGATCCCAGGTGAAGCATGCCTCTTGTTTTGCGAAAGTTCATCTGTCAGTGAGACAGTTCTTTAAGCATGAGTTGTGATTTTCATGCAGGATCATGATGTGAAAAATCTCAGGCAGCAGCTTAATGAGTTTATAAAAGAGAGACAAGGGTAAAAACTGTTACTGGAACTTATTAACATCGTTTTAAGTCCAAGATCCCCATCCCTTTGCATCGGTGAAATGTGGGGATGCCATGCAGCCCAGTCATATCCCCCCTGATGGGCCGGACCCTCCCTTGCCCTCATTGGTTTTTAGGCTCCATAGTTTATTTATTTATTTATTTAGGAAAAACCAGGATCAGCTGGTGGGTTCAAACTGCTGTTGTAGATGGCTACAAGAAATTAATAGAAGACAGGCTGAGCTTGTTGCTGCTTAGATTGCAATAGAAAGCATCGCCAGCAAGAGGAGTTGCTTGGCACCGAAAATAAAGCATTAAAGGTGAGAACACATCACTGTTTTGCTGATATTTATGCCTCACTGGGTATATTGAGAATCATCTTCTCATGTGTTTCAACTAATGCAGATCGAGCTCACAAATCATAGGAAGAAAGTGGCAGAACTCGAAGGGGAGGTAAAGAAGCTATTAGGACAACAGAACTTCCATCAGCGTATCCATCATCATGCAAAAATCAAGGCAAATGCCCAACCTGGAACACTTACTCATAGACAGAAAGCTCTTTCTGGTTGAAATTTATCTCAAATTTAGTAACATTACTTACCAATTTGAACTCAAATGTTACTAGAAGAAAACAATGTGCTGAAGATTCAGAATGAGGACCTTGCTTCCAGACTAAGGCGGGCAGAATCTTATCTCTCACGTATTAGGGAAGAGCTGGCTCATTATCGTGCTTGTAATGGGAGAAGTCCTCACATTAACTTTGATGAGGAACAGAGATTAAATGACAAACTACAGGTTGGTTGGTAAAAGTTATATTACTATAGGAGTTATAAGAGGAATAAACAGATGGAAACTCAAAGCCTTTTACTTTTTTGTTTGACAGGATACTGAAAAGGAAAAACTGCACTTAGCGCAGATATTATTGGCCTTATGTACAAGCATTTTAAAGGTATACAATGCTTCTGCATTGTAAGGAGGAAAAAAAACATGCCCCTGGCTCTGAACCCCCCCTCCAAAAAAAACCTCTATTGATCATTTGATGCCTATTGGCTTCCTGGCATTTTCATGTCCTTGATCGATAGGTCAAGTTTTATAAACAAGAGAGTATACGAGCAGTAAAGTTTGTGAGCTCTCCACTGACAATTGCCAGGAATATGTAAAATGTATAGATAGGCACAAATCAATTCTTTTGTTGTGTTTACTTATGTAACAGTTACCACAATATGTATATACTCATCGCAATGGCTTCACATACTTGTTCAAGTGCAATCTTCTTCTATACCCATGCGCAGCAACCATGCTAGAGTTGTCCAAAGAGGCAAAATTGACATGTCAGCTACAGTTCTGAAGCCCACCAATATTCCTCCGACCATCAAGCCAGTTGTTGATTCACCAGCAACTGTGCTAGTGGGGGCCAGTGCTGATTCTGCCAGAGTTCATGCATCACCTTCTCTGGAGTATCAGGTTTTAGACTGAATGCGTGTTGTATATGTTAATTCTTGTATACCAGCATATCTTATTTCATAACAGGCTTAAATTACATCGCAGTTAGAAATGAAAGTATGTTCAAATGAATTTATTGTCTATATTTAACAAAAAGTAAACGTGATTCGTAGTTCATGTGTTTTCAATATATCAATCGTACTAAATATAAGGGAATAACATCCTTCAACCATAGTTTTGACGTCGGGTACTATATCAATAAATCATACAAATAGGTTTTTGACAATTACAAAATCCCAGTGCATAGTGGAGCAATTTAGTAGAGTAATAAGATTAATTAACAGCAAGTCATTATTAGATAACTCAATTCCAATTCCTAAACATGTTGTTGTCACTATTCCATAATGCAACTAACTTCCGTAATCGTTCTGCTTGTATGTCCTGCAACATAAATGATCTATGTTAGTATAAACAGTTTTTTATGGGGATCATAAACCTACCATGTAATGTTTTATTTCCAATATCACTAAAAAGACACATACATTACTGTTGAAGAATTTGATTCAGTACCTGAAATGGGATACGCCATTCCCATTCATGAGTAGCTTCCATATATTTAATTATGTGCATACCACAGTCATTTGACCTAGTAAATAAGACGAAAAAATGCAGATAAAAAATATTGATTAAAAGAATGAAACTTTACTAGTTGGCTAGGGGATGGTTTGATATGCATATCTGATTGCTTGCGTGACCTCATTTTCAACATGTACGGAATAAGTATGAACATTATGAAAGAGATGGTTTAATTGAGTATGAATTCCCATAAACCGACAAGATTGGTGTAACTGGAAAACAAACATTATAATTATCATTCTCATATGTATTATTCATTTATATGGAAATAAATACCACATATAACACTTACCAAGTCTCTTACTAAAGTTATTAAACCAGTATTTGCTCGATTCTCTCGTAGCGGGTCTAAAATATGCACTTTTTTATGTAAACGATCGACAATAATCAGTAACCAGTGAACTTTTCCATCCTTGAGAGGAATGTATACCTATTATTAAAAAAACCCATCGTAAAAAATTTACCGCTCTGGAAATTTAAACATCAAGAGTTATTCGCTGTGATAGAGATGTCTACCTTGTCAACTTCAGTAATATATGTTGGAATCATCTTAAACATAACATCCATTTCAAAATCTTCCAATTTTGTTGTCTTCATTCTACCCCCGTCACAAAGGTGATCACATTGTGCAACCCACGAATATATCCTTGGCTACATCAAGTGTGGTAATCAGCATATTTAACTCATTTTAAAACCCAAAACAAAGTGAGTAAATTCGTTGAATTCACCTGGAAGTATGTCGGCAAATATATTCGATTCAGATGTCTTTTACGCGATTCAAGTATTAACTCACCAGCGACCATATCAATAACCTGAATAATTTAAGAACAAACCATTCAATTACAAAATTTACAACATAAATGCAAACAAGGTAAGGCAAGAGTCAATATATTATCTTACAGAATCGGTTATACGGCCCATTGGAAATAAACTAATAAACTCTCGCACTGTTGCACTTATCCCAAATTCTTGATTCAAGTAAACAATCTCATCTTTTGAACTCCTGTGTGTGTACAAAGTCCAACATAATTCACAACATTTTCGCTCTTCATCATTGAGTGTGTCCACTATTGATTGTGAAAATTTATATTCAGGTTGAAGATCAACCTCATCACAATCCTGCAATTGTAGCACTAAGTAGTACTATAACTAGAATTTCAACTAAAATGATATATTATAAAAAAGCAAGTAATTTGACACATGACGATGTATGTCGAATTACGTAACATATGATATTACCTTGTTAGCTAAATCGCCTCCCAATCTTGAAAGCTATACAAGAAGGATGCGATTTGTGATATATATCAATCAGAAGTTCGGAACAAGTACTGATAATGTTTAGTACAATCATTACCTTTCCAAACATGTTTAAGGAGTTCTCCAAAGAACTATCATCCTCTGACAAATCGGCATTTTTGTCCCATAATGTGTCCACAGTAGTGATATTAACGGTAGAGTTCTCTGTAACCGCATTTGTTTTCCTGGCGCTCATAAGAGTTTGTTTTAAACATTTTATGGTTCAGAATTATTTTATAAATGCAATATGTCCATGATGGATCACGTAATTATATCTTCAATGAACAAAATGTGTAAAAGGTTTTCATGTAATTACTTTATGTGATTGTTAACACTCATCTGTAAATCAACTATCTTTCGTAACTGCTCAACTTCCATGTCCTGCATTAACAATGAGTAATACTAAGATATGTCTACATATCTTCACGTGTGAATAGAAAAGGAGAGTGTTGCATTTGCATGCACTCTTACCTCACATATAAGAGACCAATCATATTCAGACTCAGCTTCCATATACTTAATAACATGCATCCCACAATCATTTGACCTAATATTGAGAAACATAAGTCATAATTCAGCGAAGATATCATTTTTCGAAGTATAAAAATAAAGTGTATTGTACGAACCCGTTTGCTTGTCTTGCCACGTGTTCAACATGAATGGGAAAATTTGATGCAGCAGCAAATAAATGATTTAGGTTGGCATATTGTATTGAGTACTCAAGTGCTGATCTTAACTGGAGAGAAAAATGTTGTCATACTTGATAATTGTTCGTAATATTTATTTAAACCAAATACGATAAGTGTTAAATTGTTACCAAATCTTTTGCTAATTCCCGCCTAAAATCGTTACTCTTGGTCAATGGTAAAGAGTCGAGAAGAGCAATACATCTACGTTCCGAATCCACAACGATCAAAAACCAATGAACTGCTTGATCATTCATAGGGATGTAAACCTATGCAGGAGAAGGAATGTTTTATAACCCATATGAAAACAGAATTTCAAATCTGCTTGCTATTCCATTATTTGTAAAAGAAATGGAGCAACCACCTTCTCACATCGACTAACATCATTTGGAATGAATTTGGAAATTAGCTTCTCTTGAAAATGAATGACACTTCTATTACATTTTTCATCAGGCAACTTCCATGTTGTCATCACTTGCTACACAAAATATGGGTGTTATTACAATTATACCATAACTTCATAACAATCAATAAATCATACAATTTTACCTGAAAACATGTTGGCAAATAGACTCGATTCACCCTTTTCATATGCGCTTCAATAGTGAGCTCGCAAGCAACCACGTCAATTATCTGCACATTCATGTGAAATTCATAAAGAACTATTATGAAAAGTATAATTCAAATCCATGTGAAACTGATACTATATGCATACCGTGTCAATTAAAAATGCCCCTGGAAAAAGTGTCACAAAATCAAATGGAGATGCACTGACACCAAATTCCCGATTATTATAAACGTCAACACAACATTTGTCACTCTTTGCCAATTGCCAACACTGGGTCACATATGCTTTCTCCTCAAGTCTCAGTCTGTCCACTACCACATGGGGGAAGTGGAATGTGTTGCCAAATTTTGTTGTTAAGATACTCTATAAGGGGAAAAGTGTATAAGTAGTAAACTGTTATAATGGATGAGTGACGGAGAATTTAAATACGTAGTATAAGGTACATAAATTTGAACTATACCTCGTTCAACTTAAGCTCGAGTTTTGCTTGCTGCATAATATCCAACCCTCCCTCACTATTTGACTGAACAACATCATAAAGGAACAATTAATTATATTTATTTATTCACAAAGTGTTAGGCACTGTAACATCACCAATTTATACCTTATTGACATTGACTTTCTTATCCTCTTCACGCAAAAAGTTCAAATCACCCACACTAGTTGACTGCATAACATTAAATCATGAAAACTCATTAAATTTTATACAGTGTGATCACAACATACATTACATATGCAGTAACATGAACACTCATGTATACCTAAGTCATCAACTGAATTAACAAAAATTTGAAATTAATTACCTTCGTCAATTCATTTGTCGATGTCATGTCCTCCTTTGAGAAATTATGTTCAGCTGCAATCCTTCTCTTCCGTTTGCTACAAGGATGTGGGATTGAGGTAGTAACCTTCGACTGGTTACCCCCACGGTGAGAATGACACTTGAACATAGACTGTAGTGGGTGCTGGTCAACTACCGGACTATTGTGTAAGGTCAACAGATTTGGGTTTCTCGACCTGCCCATGTCAAATTCCAATCCCTTAGCAAAAGGGATTTGAATTTTTGGAGACATTATTGTAGTTTTACCAGGTGTCGAAGAGTCAACAACCGTAGAAAGACATTGTCTTTTCATTATATTAGCTCTTCTATCTGCAAACATCTCACCAGCATTCTCAAATTGCATATGTGACTCTTTTTTCTCACTTGACTTCAATGGATGAGCAATGTATGTTGTAGTACATATGTCAGTCATGTGCTTATTCGATTTCGAAGTTTCATTGTCAACTATATGCTTTATAAGCCTATTTACATTCGCATTCAGCATCTTTAGTGTGTCACTGTTTTCTTTGACAACACTTGTAAGTGAAATTATGTCACTTGAGACCTTAACCACTAGGCTCTCAATAAAATTCATACGTGCCTCAAGTGAATTTTATTGTTCACAATTCCCTTCGCATGCAACCGGGGCACCTTTATCTTCCAAGACAGTTCCGAAAACTTGTACTTTCCGCATATTATGAGTAGAATTTTCCATCACCTTCATAAGATAGCGAAGTACATAATTATATTTGTTGACAAAACTACACATACACTAACCAATGTAACTGAATAAACATCTATATATTTTTTTGTGTAGTTTTAATAGAATAATAACTCATACAAATGACTACAATGTCATGAAATGTAAAATTATCATCATGCATATGATGATCATTAATCATTTTTTTTTTGACGGGTTAGAGATGAGGGGCTAGGCTCGTAAACTATTGTGAAGCATGTATGTGACAACGATGGCGAAGGAAGAAATTTGGAGTTGGGGTGTCGGAAATAAGTTGGTAATTGTAGTTGAGTCGTATCGTTCTAACCTTCTGCATTCAATACTGAGTTTTCAAATTAGAACTTGAACGAAATGATGGTTCTGTAGTTAGTTTTTGAAATATCTATGCATTTTAAGGTAAAAATCAAATTAATCCATCAATTAAACAATCTCAAAATTAAAAATGGAAAATTAAACTAATAAATTAAAACTAAAAAATCAAATTAGCCTCAAGTGAAAAATTTAATCAACAAGTTGCACTACTAAAGTCAATTATATTTTTTGGAAATACGTGTATACTTTGATCCAGATTTGTCATTAAACCCACAAAATCAACACATTTAGACTTTAAAAAAACAAATTAAACTTACACGTAAACTTGAAAAACACATTGATTTACAAATTAAGAATTGAATAACACATTGAAGTCCAGCATAGTTGTAAAATATAATTCATTGATTTTGAAATTCAAATTGAAATAAAGCTACTACCTAAAAAAAAAAAAAATGAAGAAAAAAATTGAAGTCATGTTTGCAGCATGATTTGAACCAGGGATATCCTAAATTGAAACCAACAATACAAGCGCTACTATCGCCAAGCAACACCCATCCTCAATGAATAACTGTGCCACAAGATAACTTTATATGTCTTTCTAGGTTTTCAGCATATTAATCAAGTGTTACATAATATACAGTGCTCAAACTGGCAAAGAAAGAGTGTTCTGAATAAACATAATAACTGCACAAGAGAACATACAGTCGGACGTCATTGCTTACAAACTAACAACCCTCATATACCTATTCTCAAAACCAAAAACAAAAAATTAAAAGGCATTGCATTCCAAAGTTAGAACACTTACACACTTGAATTCAACAAATGAAGAGGCCTAGCCTTGCTTCTCCACGGCCACAAATTGATGAAGGTAACAAATCAGAGGGATGGAGAATTCATGTGTTCTCAATGTTTTCATACGCCAACACACCCCTTCTGATTCTTGTTTAAATAGTATGATAACAACTTCAAGATAAATTATCTTGTTATAATTTTCAAATTCTTTAGATTGTTTTTTTTTAAAAAAGTTATGGGGATCATCTTATTGAGAGGGAAGATAGCATTTTAGTTGGGTTAAAATTTGTAACTTTAGAGCTTTTTTTGAATAATGAAAAAACTATATAATACCCTCTTCAAGCTCAATTATCTTGTTATAATTTTCAAATCATTTGGATCATCTTTTTTTTTTTTTTTTTGGGTAGTTACTGGGATTATCTTAAGGGAAGATAGTATTTTAGATGGATTTAAATTTGCAACTTCAAAGCCTTTTAATTTTTTTTTTAAATGCATATAGCTATTTGGTGCATCTAACTCAGCAAGCCATGCACAATCCTCTTGTCTTCTGTCCTTCAGAATTCCATCTTCTGATGCTGGAATTCAAATAACATAACAAAGGGCAACACATCATAAATGATTCAATAACAGCATTAGTTTTTGACATTACAAGATTTCTGATTATAAACAAAATGATTTACTTCCTAAAGTTTGAATACACTTTGTCGTAGAGAAGTCCAGGATAGTCAACATCAGCTTTTTCTAACTTAACAAACCTTCTCAACAAATAGGACTACAATCCACATTAGTAGTGTTCGAAATCCAAAGATCTACCAAGTTTTAGACAACTAATAGCTGCATAAGTAACCTTGACAGTGATCAGGTCCAATGTATCTCACAATTTGTGTAGCTTCAACCCAGTCATAGGCCTTCACATGCAAGGAGCCATATAGAAGTTTGCTGAAGACAGTCATTCCAGGATGGTGATGAAGGGGAGTAACTGCAGAGGTACGAAAGCAAAACATGCACATCTGCAGAATCATTTCATTATTTGTGAGGTTATTGAAAACTCTATTATGGCTATAAAATCTACTCGGCTAATAGCATTAACCATAATTGTGATATTGTTAAGCCACAGGAGAGGTAGCATGCTTACCTCAGTTCCAAGTCTATTATTTAAAGCTTCATTCCACATATTTGTTGCATACGCTGGCTATGCTCTAGTCCACATAGACAGGATAGAAAGAACCTACAGTACCAACATTTTCACAGGTCAATGAATGCTCCACTTATATTGCTGTAATTGGGCAAGATTCCACAAACATCAACCCAAGATAGAGAAAACTCTGCAAACAGATTCCAAGAGCTGATCTGGTTTGCAAATAGCTTGATCCTTCAGTTATTTGGTGTGAATGATTTACTTCTTGACAGGTTTATGCAGAGTTTGATATCAAAGGTGCCAATAATGGTAGTTGAAGGGAATCATGAATTAGAGGAATAGGCTGAAAATCAAACATTTGTGGCATACATTCTCTGTTTGCTTTTCCATCAGAGGAAAGTCAGTCTGTGTCTACACTCTACTATGCATTTAATACTGGAGGAATCCATTTCATAATCCTTGGGGCAAATACTCCTTATGATGAATCAGATACTTTATGAGTTCCTGGCTTTTGTTATCTTGCAGTTGCCTTATTCCCAATGAACTCACATTCGTAAGTCCTTCTTGTGTCAATTTCTTATTTTACAGCTGCTCAATATAAATGGCTGGAGAGAGACTTAGCTAATGTTGACAGATCTGTAACTCCATGGCTGATTGTTGCATGGCACCCACCATGGTATGCTACATACAAAGCTCATTATAGAGAAGCAGAGTGTATGAGAGTGGCAATGGAAGAATTACTTTACTCCTATGGTGTTGACATAGTTTTCAATGGACATGTAAGTCGCTAGGATGTCATATATGCATGGATTCATACGCATACACTGACACTTATACATGTACATTTATTTATTTATGTTTGGTGTGAAAGATGTATAAAGGCCAGTGCTGGACTTTAGCCTATATCTTTGATACAACCCCTAAATACAAATATTATACAAACAAAGCTTGTTAATGTCTTCTTTGATGTAGGCTAAGGAAACGCCTCTCAGCAGGGTAGTACTTGCCTTTCAAGTGGAAGGTTAGGAGGTTTAAACCACTTGCAGGGGTTTTCTTACCCCTTTTTCTCCCCACGAGTGGGCTATTACCAATGGAAAAGAGGAAGCACATTCTAAATGTAGGATATGATATTGACAGTACATACTCAATCAGCTAGCTAATTAACCAATTGTACTAGCAGATCATGAGATGATATGCGCTAGCATAATGATATTTACGTCTATGACTATCTTGTGAAAACCACTCACAGGAGGCCTGCATGTCAGATACATCTATTTCACATTTGTTAGTTCTTGGTCATCTTCCTTTTGACCACTCTCTTATATTTGAATCAGTACATGCCTATAACATAAAATTTAAAGCAGTAGCAGAGCAAGCATTTATGTAATCTGCTGCTGTATTCTTGGCCATCTAATCCTGAATGCTATGTTGGTGATGTAATCTCAGGTACATGCTTATTAGCGAACAAACAGGGTATATAATTGAGGTGTCAAAAAAAGATCGCCACTTTCGTATTCTAACTCAATCAATCTCCAATGTACGATCGCCCGCTAAATATATCCCAAAAATTGACACAATTCTTTCTAAATTCTCAACACTACAGCAACATTCTAATAACCAATTCCTCAATTTGCTCACTTAAGTAAAAAATTTCAACCCACCCACGACAAGCCCATTTCGCTGAAAACACATTCATTTATCCAGGAACACAAACAGGGAAGAACAGCTAATTACCCCACCCGCAATTATGCAGCTAACAACAGAGGCGTAGAAGATGCGGCTAAGAGCAAAGATCTTGAAGAATTGAACCCGAGATCGGATGGTCTGCATAGGAACCATCTTCATCCAAGCTATGGCGATTTAGCTGAGCAACGAGCAAGCAGTCATATGGCACATCGTACGGAAGATCGGGTACTTAAACCCATAATTGCTGAGCAAATACTTGTTGAGCAACAAAACCCCAGTGTTTGATGAATACCATGCGGCAACAAGCCCGAACGTAAAGAGTTTGCTACTGCTGCTGCTGCTACTCTTCATGTCGATTTCTCTCACTTTTTCTATCCTCTATAAACCCCTCGTCGGAAATTAGGGCGAATGAATAGGAAACCTAGATTGTTGCTGCGACAGATCTGGGCAATTGGGGTGGGTTAGACTCGGAGAGAGAAACCTGCGTTTGCAAAAGGGAGGAAAGGGAGTACTAATACCCAGTCATGTGGGTGGATTTGAAGTGCGTCAGGTCAAGAAGCACATTCAGATGAAGTAGGAGGTTTGATAATGGCGACTTTGGTTGAAGAAGGCAGTGAATTAAAGGAGATGACAACGTGATGGGGTCATCTATAATGTACGAGAGGAGAGAGAAAGGGAGTTGAAAACTGCAGTGAGGATGGAGGGGAAGGGGGAGAGAGAGAGAGAGTAAAGAGGGGGACAGCGAGCGTGAAATCAGTAACTGGCGATCTGTTGGTGATCGGTTATAACAGGTCATTTTTTTTTTAAATTAACGGCTGAGATTTATATAAATTACATCAACGGTTACAACAATTTCAACTATGATAGTTGATTTTTTTTTTCAACTATGGTAGAATTTTCGAAGAAGAAATAGTAAAATTTAAAAAACTTAACACTAATTAATGTTGTCTCTATAATAGAGCTTTAAAAAAATGTCCAGACTAACTTTGTGACTGTTGTCTATGTTTGATCAAATATTTGACATATTCTTAACTTGTAAAAGTCAATAAGCCAAATCACTACTCATATATTATTCCTAGGTTATTCATTTATAACAATAAAGTTGTTGAGTTTATGGCCGAAATCCCTTTTACCGGCTACTTGGAATCTAAGATCATATTGTGTGTTTGAGATCTTCTATATTATGGAAATTATATTATTTTCATATTTTGGGTTGAAGATTTTTTTTCTTTTTGGAAAGATGAGGTTTGGTGATCAAGATACCGTGGTGGCTAGGGTTTCCTCATCTTAGCCTTCCTGCCCCTATATAAAGGGGACATACCTAGGATCTAAAATAACTCCAGTATTCATACATATATTGAGAGGTAGAAGTACTTTGTGAGAGATTATAATAGAGAGGTTGTAATTCTGCTCTTAGATCAAATCACTGTGGTGATTGTGATCGTGTTGTATTCTTCCTACTCCTAGTGAATTGTTCTGGTGCTGTCGCCGTTCGTGGTTTTTCCCGCATTGGGTTTTCCACGTTAAATCTCTTGTCTTCTTATTTCTGTTTTCTGTTATTCACTTGAATTCTGATTCTCTAACTCATCATATCGCTTCCGCTATTATTGTTGCTCTAATATTATTCCTAACAAGTGGTATCAGAGCTTTAGTTATAGGATGTCTTCTATCATGAAGGTAGATATTCAGAAATTCAATGGGGAGATTAGTTTTAATCTCTGGAAGGTGCAGATGAGAGCAGTTCTCATTCAGCACGGGTTGTGGAAGGTTCTGAAGGGACCTCACGTGAAATCTGAGAAGATGACAGAAGAACGGTGGGCTGAAGATGTGAAGAAGAGACGTGGGTAGTTGACGGAGGACGAATGGGAGGAACTGGAGCTGAAAGCGATTTCAGCCATACAGTTACGCTTGGCACTACATGTCTTGCGAGAGGTGCTTGATAAGACAACTGCGGTGGATCTCTGGACTCGGCTAGAAGAACTCTACATGACGATGAGTCTAGCTGACAAGATCCGGTTGAAGGAAAGGTTGTATACCTTTCGTATAGCTGAAGGTACCCTTGTCCAAAAGCATTTGAATGAGTTTAACTCTATTCTGGTAGATTTGGAGAGTTTAGATGTGAAAGTTGAGGATGAAGATAAGGCTATTTTGCTTGTTGTGTCGTTACCCCCTTCTTATAAACACTTTAAGGAGATTATGCTATATAGTAATTCTAATACTACATCGTTTGAGGATGTTAAGTCAAACCTGTTGTCTAAGGAGAAGTTTGATCTTGACATTCATGCTGATTCTACTGAGGGATTAGTAGTAAGGGGTAAAACAACTGAAAAGGAGAACGGTAATAGGAGTAAGAACCGTTCTAAGTCTAAAACTCCTCATGCTGGGAAGACCTGCAAATACTGTGGTAAATTGGGTCATATTGTTGCTAACTATTGGCAACTGCAAAAGAAGAGGAAGAAAGAAGAAGATAATTCTCATGAGCCTGCTGAAACTTCGTTTGCTGAATCTGATTCTGATGGTGACGTTCTGTTTGCTACCTCTACTGAAAGGGAGATCAATTCTGATTGGATTCTTGATTCTAGGTGTACCTATCATATGTCTCCTCACAAGGATTGGTTTTCAACATATGATCCAGTTGACTCAACTGTTGTTCACATGGGCAATAATGCCCAATGTAATGTAACTGGAATCGGTACTGTTAAAATCAAGACCCATGATGGTGTTGTCAGGACTTTATCGAATGTTCGTCATGTTCCTGACTTGAAGCGTAACCTCATCTCGTTGGGCACCCTTGAATCCAAAGGGTGCAAATATTCAGCTGAAGGTGGAGTTCTGAAGGTCTCAAAGGGCAGTAGGATTCTGCTGAAGGGTTTGAGGCAAGGAGGTCCTCTATGTCTTGCAGGCATCTACTGTGATAGGTTATATGAAGGAAAGTTCATATAAGTCATCTCCCAGAGCTAAGTTCAAGCATTGCTTAGACTTAGTTGGTATTCGCAGTATTTGAGCGCCCTTCGGGGCATTGCCCCTTGGAAGGGGCGTCACCATTCGGGGTGCGATGACGGTGATCGAGAGATAGGGTTGGATTTTGGTCCAAGGTGGAGATTGTTGGGTTTATGGCCCAAATCCCTTTTACCAGCTACTTGGAACCTAAGATCATATTGTGTGTTTGAGATCTTCTATATTATGGAAATTATATTATTTTCATATTTTGGGTTGAAGATTTTTTTTCTTTTTGGAAATATAAGGTTTGGTGATCAAGATACCGTGGTCGCTAGGGTTTCCTCATCTTAGCCTTCCTGCCCCTATATAAAAGGGACATACCTAGGATCTAAAATAACTCCAGTACTCATACATACATTGAGAGGTAGAAGTACTTTGTGAGAGATTACAATAGAGAGGTTGTAATTCTGCTCTTAGATCAAATCACTGTGGTGATTGTGATCGTGTTGTATTCTTCCTGCTCATAGTTAATTGTTCTGGTGCTGTCGCCGTCCGTGATTTTTCCCGCATTGGGTTTTCCACGTTAAATCTCTTGTCTTCTTATTTCTGTTTTTCGTTATTCACTTGAATTCTGAATCTCTAACTCATCCTATCGCTTCCGCTATTATTGTTGCTCTAATATTATTCCTAACAAAAGTTAAAAAAAAATCAATCACATCAACAATAATAGAGCAAATGCGTTTTTTAAAAATGATTGAGCAAATTTCGGTTTTTTTGTCTTGAATTCTTCATTTCACTGAATCAAATTATTGCTCGTCCAATAAGAACTAGAATTCTCCTATTACAAATTTTCTCTATTCAAAAAATTCGAACCTGAGATCTTTAACCTGAGATTTTGTTAAAAATATCAAACTAATTGAACGAACCTATATTAATTGAAAAGACTTAATTGATTAAAAATATTATAGAACAAGTTAATTAGGTTGTATTTTTCGAGGCTAGGCATTGCGTGGAGGTTGGACTTCTTGTTTGGGTGCACTTTCGAACGGTATTAATATGTTTAGTTTTCTTTGGAGAAAAAGGGTAAGAGTATATTAACATATCTCTCTTCCCTTGTATGACTTGAGCGGATGCTGTGTATTTGAATTTTGATGTAAAATTTCTTTTTGAAAGGTAAGTGTGAAGATGATCAGGGATTCCTTTTCACAAAGGGTTCTATGTAAATTGTCAACTATAAGAATAAAATAAAATTCATGACTCGAGGGGAGGAAACGTTAACATGTGAATGAACTATATATAATCATACTTAACTACCTAATCAGTCATCATGTTGCCTTCTCTAAATACATGCAAATTTGTAAATGTACAGATACAAATCATTGCCTGGACATCTTGAATTCATGGTTGAATTTGTCATGGTGTTTGGTTATGCCCCTAAAGAGCTTAGATAACAATTTTGTTACCTCCTTTATCCATACCAAAGTCCAAACCAACCTTCCTTGGTTAAGTAGGTCACCATTCTAGTATGTTGAATTAGAGAGTACACAACCACAAGAGGGGGGTGAATTGTGGTGTCCGATTTTCGCAAGTTGCTGACAAACAGTCTTAGACCCTGTTCGCACAGGTTGTTTCTGAGATAAGCAGAAGCGAAAATCCAACAAAATTGAATGCGGAAATAATGGACACAGAATTTTTACGTGGAAAACACCTCTAGCCCAACTGAGGTTAAAAACCACGACCTACCTCGTGTAGGATTTAAATACTTCACTAAACGGGCTAATCACGTTACAATAGTAACACACCTTGTTACAACTTGTAACACACGTAACCTGTCTTCCCTAAGACAAGTTACCCCACGTCCAAAATCCCCTTGATTTGGACACACACTCTACTCACTCTTGTGAAAGAAGAATGTAAAGAAAAAACACCCTATTACAATGCTTCTCAACTAAGCTAATATAGGGTACAATGAAGTCCTAGTATGCCAACTTTGAAAGCTCAATTAATTCACTCACAAGGCTCGGTTTTCTTTTCAAACGTTTTAGCTCATGAACTCAGATTTTTCCTCTTTGAAAATCGATATGTCCAAGATTGTAAGAAGCCGCCTTTTATAGTGCTTGGAACACAATTCATCAAATTCTTGAAAACTAAAAAATCTGAAGGATATAGAATCCTTTACCCACAAGGGATGGAAAAACTATTTCTGAAATTTTTGAAAACTAAAATCCTAGAGAAAATGGAATCCTTTAGCTACAAGGGGTAAGGTGACATGAGCTGAAAACACTTCCTGAACCGCGTGCATAAGGCGGTGTTCTTCAGCAGCTAGCCCATATTTTTCTCAACTACCTTATCCACTTGCCAAAAATTGAATATTCTTTTTATTCAAAAAGATTTTGCAAATCCCTTAAGATTTTTGATAACCGTTTTTAGGGTAAAGAATAAGATACTCCATAGAAAAATCTTTCTTGCAAATCTTTGAAGAAGCTGCTCAAAATCCAAAAGATAAAAATCGTGCAAAGCAGTTTTTCGCAGCTTATTTTGGAAACACCCTAATCGCCCTGTTTCCAGGGTTGTTCTGAAGGGTGATCCGAAATATTTTTCGAAAAGCAAAACCGTTTCCAGTGAGTGGTAAATTAAAGCTTTCTAATTGGCATATTAACAAGAGTCTAAAAATATAAAACTAAATCAAATCAAGACATCTTGTTGTAACCACTAGTCATCTTGTAGAACGACTTTGCTGCAAACACTTCACAGAATATGCTTCAAACACCGCACGGAACCTGTTTGTCATAGCTGCACATATCTTATGTTTCAAACACTTCTCAGGATATGCTTCAAAACACCTCACAGAACCTGTTCCTCACAGGTGTTCTTACATTGCTGACTTGAGTACCTGTTCTTGATAAACCATTAGTCAAGCAGTTTTAATACATTGAGAACAACAGTAAGGTCTTGTTTGGAAAGCCTGTTTGGAGCAACAACAACAACACTTGGATTTGTTATCATCAAAACTTTATACATTCTAACAAATTCCCCCTTTTTGATGATGACAAACCAAGTGACCATATTGACTTTCAAGGGCAATTTAAGTGATTTGTACCAATTATTCAAATTCACATGAAGCAGTTAGTATCGAAAAGATTGTAAGAAAATTAACTCGTCCATGGCAGAACTAAAACAATATTGGTCAACCTATCTTCCCCCTTTTGGCATCATTAAAAAGTAGGGGCGAACAGTCAAACAGAGGGTGTTTGCTATCACCACCACTTGGGTAATGGAGGAAAGTCAACAGGCGATACACTCAAGTGTTTTGGTACGGTAATGAGATTGGCCATCCTAGTCACACACAAGCAATTCACAACAAAAAGCAAGTAAGGCAAAGCCAATCAAAAAACAAGATATCCTGTCATTCATCAAAAGAGTGCAACAGAGTACAAACTGATTCACCAAGAGAAGTGAGAACAGGCTATGAGAACAACAGATGGGAACAGCTCATGAGGGGTGTTCAAGGAGCAGAAGGAGAAAATTTTGCTGAAAGTGAAGAGAGAAGGGCGAGAAGATCTACATGGCGTTTTGCATTTAGAGCTTTTTCCTCGTCCAGGGCAGCCTTTACAGCGTTAAGTTCAGTATTGAGGCGAGAGTTTTCTTCCAAAGCAGCCTCAAGCTTGGTTGAGGAACTGCCAGGAACAGGAGGACGAGGTGTTCTGGTCCCCTGTTCTGAGGCAGACCCTTCAATCAAAGCATACCCACACCCCATAAGGGTGTTACTCCCGATCTTATCAATGAACTGAGCGCCCACGTTCTTCTGCAGTGTCACCCCAAAGTGCTCAAACACACTAGTCAGAAAGAAGTCGTATCCCAGGTCATGTTCCCTAGAGGTGTTTGCAATTCTTGCAATATGTCGAATCATGATGGCAGGAAGGTTAATTTGCACTTCTGTGTCCATCAGATCCATCAAACACTGATCCATGGCATCAGCAAGATTTCGACCCTGGCCTCTGGGGATGACATTCTTGATGATAAACCAAAATAGCAATTGATGGAGCGATGTCATGTTCCCTTTCTTCACAGACTTGGGTGTTTACAGGCTTGGTTGCTGGCTAAATTTTTGGGCGAGTTCCAGCAGCCTGGCTGTCCCTAGAATAGTCTTGTCTTCCCTCACATATATATCAAAGCCTGTGGAGGGAATCCCCAGAATGTCCCCTAATATCTTCGCATCAAAGCAAAGCTGCTTCCCATTAACAATACTTGTCACCACTCCTTCGGTGACAGTACAGTTGGCATAGAACTCTGCCAACTCATGTACAGAACACCCCAACTGGGTGTTTGTAAACAACTCATATCACCCCTGTGCATGCAGCTTGTGCAGAAACACCCCCAGACCCTGTTCCTCAAAATACTTGACCTTTATAATTTTGCCCCTGACAACCCGTCTCTGAATCAATTGGGTCAGTTTGGCTGAGATTGCAGACGGGGTAGATTTCTTGGCTCGTTTAGGTTGGGGCTCAGTAGGAGGGTCTTGGGTGGAGGCATGTTTGAGGGAGACTTTTCTCTTGGGAGTTTTGAGGGGTGATGGTTTTGGTATAGGAAGAGGCTTATCCTCTGAGGACTCCGAGAACACGGGCATGCCCTATTTGAAGGCAGTGTTCTCAGTGTCGCTATCTGCTGAAGGCTCAGAGGAGGAATCAATCTCCTCAATAACAGGGGCTGACTGTTTGGCAGGACGAGGAGTAGAGTGAAAAGCTATTCGAGCTGATTTTCTTGTGGGTCTGTTTGTGGGTTTGGCCGAAGAGGGGATTTGTGGTTTTGGTTTGACAGGGGGTTCACTTTTTGAGGGCGCTTCAGTCTGGCCGCTTTTAGGCCTTGATGGTGGTCGTGTTCTTGGTACTCTAGCACGCCTAGCCACAATTTTGTACCTTTTGCGTTTCTCACCGGTTTGTGTTACCGGTGTGGCTTGTGCAGGCTTAACAGGAGACTCCTCCATTTGACCACTACTTCCCCCTTCTTCTTTTGACAAATTCTCCCCTAGGTCATCCCCAAAAACTTCAGGCCCTGTTTCTGACCCTGTTTCCTGCTCAGGAAATAGCCCAAACGAATTGATGTCATCTAACCCATGGTCCAACAGAAAGAGTTCATCTAAAGCCTCAATTTCTCTTTCAGATGCCCCAACAAGTTCTTGGGGTTGACATGCGCTCGTTTCACCAACCAAAATCAATTTCCACCCAAATTTGTACGGGATGTCTTCCAATTTCAAATTCACTGTTCTAAGGTTGATACTTTTCAAAAACCCAAAAGGTTTATAGGCAATGGGTCGAGGAGGTTCAGTATTTTTACCTTCCATGAGGGCCGTCAGAAATTGTGTAGGTGCAAACAGGGCTGTGGCTGTTTGCAAGGCTGTGCCCTGTGTCTGGTTGCCCTGGGTCAAGGTCGAGGAGCTCTCGAAGCTAATGGGGAACGCCGTTTTTCAGAGGAAGGAGAGAGATTAGGGTTTCTTGAACAGAGTTTCAAAGCAAGAGAGTTTCGATGGAGGTGAGAGATTGAGCAAGAGCTTTAAAGGGAGAGAGAGACGTGCGAAATTTTTAAAAGATTTTGCCCGTTTTTGCAACGGACTTTAGCATTTATTGCGCACGCCTCGGGAAGAGATTAGCAGTTTTCAATTTGTTGCACACATTTGACAAACAAGAGGCGTACCTGTTCCTGATGCTTGTTCTTGAGGTTACTTGCTCGGTAACATTGGACAATAAGGGCAATCTCATTAGACCTCAACGAGTGTCAGCAAGTTGCAAACCTCACATATGCTAAACATAGCACACAAGTTGATTGCAAACAAAAATTTAACATGTTGTACCCGTCACTTTTAAATTTTGCAAACAGGGAGAGAGAACAGGTTGGTCAGGTTGTTCTAATTAAGCCTAGTTCGAGTCTATTCCTTTCAAATTGTTCTCTTCTCAATGCCTTTGTGAATATATCAGCAATTTGATTTTCAGTGGCACAAAAATTCATTGAGATTACTCCTTTTTCAACATTGTCCCTTAGAAAATGATGACGAATGTCAATATGTTTTGTTCTTTTGTGTTGACATGGATTTTTGGCAATGTTAATTGCACTTGTATTGTCACAATAAATAGGAATGCATCCTATGTCAACACAAAAGTCCTTAAGTTGTTGTCTTATCCATAATAACTGAGCACAACAAGATGCAGCTGCCACATACTCAGCTTCTGCTGTGAACAAGGTAACAGAGAGTTGTTTCTTGGTTGCCCAAGATACCAAACAAGGTCCAAGAAAGTGAGCCATACCTGAGGTGCTTTTTCTATCAACCAAGAAACTTGCATAATCAGCATCAGCATGCCCAACAAGAGGATGTGAACTTTGGTATTTCCATGATCGTGGTGAAAGTGGGTTCACAGATATGCTCTCCATCCTAGCTGGAATACTTGGTGAAACAAGTTCAGGACCTGTTCCCAAGCCTGTTTGGGAGCCTGTTCCTAAGCCTGTTTGGGAGCCTGTTCCTGAAATTATCTCAGAAGGGTTCGGCTGATGTTGTCCCGAACAGGGTTCCACCCTGTTTCCCCCTGTTTGGTTCACACCCTACCTACCTTCCTGAAGAACAGCTTCAGGCCTTGATCTCTCAGGTTGATCCTTACCTAGTTCATCTTGAAGCAGCATGTCTTTTTTAACAAGACCTAGTTCGAGGTCTTCCTCCTGTGCATCATTCTCACTTAGAGAGTTAGTTTCATCAAAAAGCACATGCACACTTTCTTCAACACACAAGGTTCTCTTATTAAACACTTTGTATGCCTTACTATGTGAGGAGTAACCGAGGAATATTGCCTCGTCACTCCTTGGATCAGATTTCCCTAAGGCATCCTTTCCATTATTATGCACAAAACATTTACACCCAAAAACTCTCAAATGCAAAATATTTGGTTTTCTTCCTTTGAGGATCTCATAAGGAGTTTTGTTAAGAACAGGTCTAATCATGCATCTATTTATAATGTAACATGATGTGTTTAAAGCTTCAGCCCAAAAATTTCTAGGAAGACCACTAGCAACAAGCATTGTTCTAGTCATGTCCTCTAGAGTACGATTTTTGCGCTCTACCACCCCGTTCTGTTGGGGTGTTCTTGGAGCTGAAAAATTGTGATCAACACTATGCTCACTACAATAGTCAATAAAGCTCGAATTTTCAAATTCTGTACCATGGTCAGACTTTATGCATACCAAAGAGTGTCCTACCCTCTTTTCAGTCTTTTTAATGAAAGCAAGAAATTTTTCAAAAGTTTCATCTTTAGAAGCCAAAAACAAAGTCCAAGTGAAACGAGAGTAGTCATCCACTATCACAAGCACATACCTCTTGCCACCTCGGCTCATGATCCTCATTGGACCACATAGATCCATATGTATTAATTCAAGGGGTCGAGTAGTGCTTATACACTTTTTAGACTTAAATGAATTTTTGACTTGTTTGCCTTTGGCACATGCATCACATACCTTGTCATCATTGAATTTGATGGAAGGTAAGCCAACTACTAAATCTTTGGTTACAAGTTTGTTCAAAAGAGAGTGGCTTGCATGACCTAGTCTTTTGTGCCAAAGCATAACATCATCTTTTAAGGCACTCAAACAAGTCAAATTATTTTGGGGAAGAGTAGAAATACACACTTTATAAACATTTTTGTGTCGCTTCCCCCTCAACACAACATCTCCTGTGTTCATGTTTACAACCAAGCAACGTGTTGGAGAGAACACTACTAGGTTGTCTTTGTCACACAGTTGGGACACACTTAGCAAGTTGTGTTTTAAACCATCCACAAAATAAACATTGTCAATTGAATGGGAGAGTGACTCACCTATCTTACCTATACCGACAATTGTCCCAGATTTGCCGTTTCCAAATGCTACACTCCCTCCTTCTGATGCTGTAAGTGAGAGAAAATTGGATTTTTCACCAGTCATATGCCTCGAACACCCACTGTCAACATACCACAGCTGCCTGTTCCCTAGACTGTTTCCTGCACTGTTTGCTAGGTTGTTTGCTGGGTTGTTCTCTCTCACTTCAGCCTGCAAAACAAATCAAGGGTTAGTTTTGGGAACCCAAATCCACTTGGGTCTCATTCCTTTAGACGTGTAAATCTCATCTTTCCTAACCCACATTTGTTTTACGTGCACTGAGTTCTTTTTAATGGCATACTTTCTTATAGGACAAGCATATCGATAATGCCCCGTTTTACCACAATGAAAACAAACAATATTTTCAGGTAATCCCACATATTTGTTATTCACTGGGTAGGTCATCTTAGGCACAAAACCTAGTCCTCTTCTATTTTGACTATGATGAGTGTTTAACCATTCCAACGCCCTTGAGGACCTGTTTCAGAGCTTGTTTGTGGCAAGGTTCGATTCTAAGTGTTTTATTTTTTCAAGCAAGTTTCTGTTTTCTTCCAGCAAAGACTCGACCTTACCTTTTAAGTCAAGAGATTCTTTTTCTAGCTCAGTCAGTTTAGTGGAACAAGTCTCTTCTTTCATGAGTAGAGTTTCTTTAAGCACATTGATGTTTTCATGCAAGGGAAGAGTCTCTTTATCAACTTCAAGCTTTTCTAATTTAAGGGTTTCATTTTCAAGTTCTAAATCTCGAACATCCCGTTTTAATTCAGCACATATATCCATTATATTGTACACTAATTTCTCAAGAGTTGATTTATTTAGACCACGTACCTTGTTCTTGAGTTGAGTTAGACTATCCGTTGACCCACCATCTGAATCAGTGTCACTCCTTGCCATGAGTGCTACATCAGCTTCCCCAGCTTCAGACCCTTCCTCATCCTCACTTGAATATCCCCAGGCCGCGAGCATAGCTTTTGAGAACCTTTTCGCTGAGCTGCTTACACCCTGTTTCCTCCCCTGTTTTCTGGGGTGTTCGGGTTCTTGTTCTTCCTTGTGCAGTGGGCAGTTTCTCATAATGTGGTCCAGCTTACCACACTTGAAACACCCAGTGAACTGTTCCCGAGGGGTGTTCCTGGCTTTGCCGAAGTCCTTCCTTTTGATGTTTTCTTTGACTTTCTTGAAGAACTTCTTAAATTTTTGAGTCATCATGGCAATCTCCTCCTCCTCAGAATCAGAATCATCTTCTAAGGCCTTTAGTGCAAGACCTCGTTCTCTCTTTCTCTCATCTTTCTGTTGAGAATATTTCCTAAGTTCATATGTTTGGAGGTTTCCAACCAGCTCATCTAGGGTGATCTTGTTCATGTCCTTAGCTTCTTGGATGGCCGTTACTTTTGCTTCCCAAGAATGAGGTAAAATTCTTAGAATCTTCCTTACCAATTCTTCGGTGGTGAAGGATTTTCCCAAGGATTTCAACTCATTCGTTATGTGAGTGAAGCGAGTGTACATGTCCATCACACTTTCCCGATCACCCATCTCGAACAGCTCATACTTTCTCATAAGCAATTCAATCCGGGATTGCTTTACTTGATTGGTCCCTTCGTGAGCTACTTGCAAAGCATCCCAGATTTCTTTGGCCGACTCACATTCAGATATGCGAGTATATTCATCAGGACCTAGGCCAAAATATAGGAGTTTCTTGGCCTTGGCATTCTTCTCCATCATCTTGTAATCTTCAGCATTGAACTCCTTAGGCTCCTTGGGGATTGACTTTCCATCTTCAGTTGTTTTCTTAGGGATGAGTGGTCCATGCTTGATGAGCATCCACAACTCATAGTCCTCGGCTTGGATGTAGTTTTCCATCCTATTCTTCCACCAACTATAGTGTTGGCCATTAAAGTATGGTGGACGAGTTATGGATTGACCTTCAAGCATGTCTTGTGGAGTACTCATCTTCAAGGATCTCTCAAAGGTGTTAGCTTTTCAAAGGAGAACCTGCTCTGATACCACTTGTTGAATTAGAGAGTACACAACCACAAGAGGGGGGTGAATTGTGGTGTCCGATTTTCGCAAGTTGCTGACAAACAGTCTTAGACCCTGTTCGCACAGGTTGTTTTTGAGATAAGCAGAAGCGAAAATCCAACAAAATTGAATGCGGAAATAATGGACACAGGATTTTTACGTGGAAAACACCTCTAGCCCAACTGAGGTTAAAAACCACGACCTACCTCGTGTAGGATTTAAACACTTCACTAAACGGGCTAATCACGTTACAATAGTAACACACCTTGTTACAACTTGTAACACACGTAACCTGTCTTCCCTAAGACAAGTTACCCCACGTCCAAAATCCCCTTGATTTGGACACACACTCTACTCACTCTTGTGAAAGAAGAATGTAAAGAAAAAACACCCTATTACAATGCTTCTCAACTAAGCTAATATAGGGTACAATGAAGTCCTAGTATGCCAACTTTGAAAGCTCAATTAATTCACTCACAAGGCTCGGTTTTCTTTTCAAACGTTTTAGCTCATGAACTCAGATTTTTTTCTCTTTGAAAACCGATGTGTCCAAGATTGTAAGAAGCCGCCTTTTATAGTGCTTGGAACACAATTCATCAAATTTTTGGAAACTAAAAAAATCTGAAGAATATAGAATCCTTTACCCACAAGGGATGGAAAAACTATTTCTGAAATTTTTGGAAACTAAAATCCTAGAGAAAATAGAATCCTTTAGCTACAAGGGGTAAGGTGACATGAGCTGAAAACACTTCCTGAACCGCGTGCATAAGGCGGTGTTCTTCAGTAGCTAGCCCATGTTTTTCTCAACTACCTTATCCACTTGCCAAAAATTGGATATTCTTTTTATTCAAAAAGATTTTGCAAATCCCTTAAGATTTTTGATAACTGTTTTTTAGGGTAAAGAATAAAATACTCCATAGAAAAATCTTTCTTGCAAATCTTTGAAGAAGCTGCTCAAAATCCAAAAGATAAAAATCGTGCAAAGCAGTTTTTCGCAGCTTATTCTGGAAACACCCTGATCGCCCTGTTTCCAGGGTTGTTCTGAAGGGTGATCCGAAATATTTTCCGAAAAGCAAAACCGTTTCCAGTGAGTGGTAAATTAAAGCTTTCTAATTAGCATATTAACAAGAGTCTAAAAATATAAAACCAAATCAAATCAAGACATCTTGTTGTAACCACTAGTCATCTTGTAGAACGACTTTGCTGCAAACACTTCACAGAATATGCTTCAAACACCGCACGGAACCTGTTTGTCACAGCTGCACATATCTTATGTTTCAAACACTTCTCAGGATATGCTTCAAAACACCTCACAGAACCTGTTCCTCACAGGTGTTCTTACATTGCTGACTTGAGTACCTGTTCTTGATAAACCATTAGTCAAGCAGTTTTAATACATTGAGAACAGCAGTAAGGTCCTGTTTGGAAAGCCTGTTTGGAGCAACAACAACAACACTTGGATTTGTTATCATCAAAACTTTATACATTCTAACATAGTACTACCTTCGGGTTCAACTTGGCTTCTCACAATCCAAATGACGTCCAATTAGGTTGTTGCTTGCTTTTTTGGGAATCTTAGTCTGTCTACTTTGGGATAATGCAATAAATTTTCAAATGCATTTTATTTTCCTAAAATGATGCAAATTGCAACTCTTACAGTGTAGGTTTTTGTTAGTAAACTTGCTGAATTTGGGATAAATTTGGATACTACCTAATAAGGTCCAATTAGTGCAACTCTAAGTTTTACTGATTCCTTAAGATGTCTATTTTGGCCTCATGTGCTAAAACTTGGCATTAGATTTTCAATTGGGAGAAATGACCAAAATAGGAGTGTACATAAAAATCCGGTTTTGGAGCAATCTTTATTTTGACTTTATTTGAAGTGGATGCAGCTACAATCCTTACAATTACTTAATATGAGATGAATCTATGCACACCAAGAGGAAGCTCCAAATGGCAGTACCCCCATTGGTCGAGTAGATCCTTCTAGAAACTTCCTAGAAGGTGGAGAAGAAATTCTGAAAAAATATAACTCATTACGGTTCTTTTTATTTTAGCATTTTGATTTATTTTTCAAGGATATTTTGTAAGCCACATATTAGACCACTTATCCCACTAAAGTATCAGCTAATCCCCTCAATTTTGGATATTATAGACCCACTCCCTTCCACGTATGCTCAACTTGAGTTGTGTTAACTGGTAGAATATTCACCAACAGCATCAAGGATCTAAGAGAAGAAATTCTAGAATGTCGAACTCCATTGATGATTATTGAGAGGTTGTAGAGAGAGAAAGAATGAATTACATCATTGCAGTGTATTGCCGATTGGTGTTGTATTTATACACATATCTATAACTAAGGAAGCAAAGCTAGAGTTAGTTACATAATTCTGTACAGTCAGCAAACAGTTATAACAAACTCCAGGTCAGTTTGTTGAGTGAGTTGTGTGGGCTGATGGGTTTATATTCTAATGCAGAATATTACTCTCTTCACCCTCCCTAAAGCTGGAAGGGTGGGCAACCATTCGAAACTTTGATAGGGGAAGGTTTTGCTGAGAAGAAGACAAAACTTTGTTTAAGACATCAGCCAATTACTGATCAGTAGGCATATAGGATAGTTGTAGTAGACCTTCCAAGACCTTTTCTCTTATAAAATGATAGTCTAATTCGATATGTTTGGTCCTCTCATGGAAAATGGGATTCTTTCTAATATGTATTGCTGACTGATTGTCACAAAATAGTGTGACAGGTTTAAGAGAATGCACTCCAAGCTCTTCAAGGAGCCTAACAAGCTAGGTGATTTCAGCTGCTACTTGAGACATAGCCCTATACTCGGCTTCAGAGGAGGATCTTAATATATGCATTGTTTCTTGCTTTTCCAACTAATGGGGAATGATCTAAAGAGAATGATGTAGCTAGTAATTGACCTTCTGGTGGAAGGACAAGCAGCCCAGTCCGAGTCAGAGTATGCATGGAGAGTAAGTTGGTCAGTGGCTTTGAGTAAAATGCCTTGGCCAATGGTACCTTGTATGTATCTCAAGGCATGGTCCAATGCTTGCAAATGTGAAGTTCGAGAGGCTTGCATGAATTGGCTTAGTGTCTGAGCTGTACAACTAAGGTAAGGCCTAGTATGGGTTAAGAAATTTAGCTTACCCACCATGGCTCTGTAATAAGTAGGATCTTTCAGTAGGTCACCTTCTTCTGTAGAAAGTTTGCAATGAAGTGGTAGTGGTGTTGATGCGACCTTTGAACTGGATAAGTGACTGTCATGTAAGAGTTCTGTAGTGAACTTTTTCTGAAATAATGCAATATCCTCTGAAATGTAGCTGACTTCCAGGCCTAAATAATAGTGGAGCCTTCCAAGATCATTAATTGCAAAACACTTGTGTAGGTGTTGTTTTCCATGTTCAATCTCTGCTGGATTGGAACCTGTGAGCATTATATCATCGACATACACTACAGCAATAGTGATATCTATAGATGATTTGTTGATGAAGAGGGAATAATCATTTTTGAATTGTTGATAACCCAAGGACAGCAAAGTACTGCTCAGTTTGCCAAACCATTTTCTATTGGCTTGTTTTAGGCCATATAGGCACTTCTTAAGTCGGCAAACCATATTGGAATCCCTTTAGGAACCTCCATGTAGACTTCTTCATCCAACTCGCCATGTAAGAATGCATTGTTAACATCTAATTAAGATAATGGCCAACCCTTTGAAGCAGCCAAAGATATGATGCTTCTTATAGTAGCCATCTTTACCACAGGAGAAAACACTTCTTGGTAGCCAACTCCATACTGCTGAATAAAGCCTCTTATTACAAGCCTAGCCTTTAGTCTTTCAAAAGATCCATCAGACTTAAGTTTGACCTTATAAACCCATTTGTTGCTAATGGCTTTCTTTCCTTATGGTAAAGGAACAAGCTCCCATGTATTATTGGACATCAGTGCTTCAATTTCTTTAGTCATGGCTGTAACCAATCCTGCGTCTTTATAGGCTTGCTCATATGACTTTGGTTCTTGAATTTGATTCAAAGTGGCCACCATAGCATGATGATCAATAGGTAGAGTATTGGACTGAACAATGCCACAAAAATAGTCTTTCAAATGCTTTGGTTGTTGATGAACTCTGGAAGTTCTTCTTAAGGGTGGAGGCTGAATGGTGTGAGAAGGTGACTGAGTATCAGTATTGGCATTAGTAATGGCAACATGTTCAGGACTGTGAAGGTTTATAGAGGTATCATCAGAGGATAGGTGAGATGAAATGGACTGTTCTGTGAAGAAATTGCAGTCAGGCTCTTGAAAATTTGTAATTTCAGGAATGAAGTTTGTGACAGTAGGTAAAGGAATGTCTGATTTATGTTAAAACTGCTGATAAGGGAAGATTTGTTCATGAAAGACAACATCTCTTGAGGTGAAGATTATGTTGGTTGTAAGATCCAAGAGTTTATATACCTTTTGTCCATGGGGGTACCCCAAGAAAATGCATGGATGAGCTTTAGGCTGAAGCTTTTCTCTGTGTCTTTTCAGAGTTGAAGCATAACAGAGGCATCCAAAAGTTCTCAAATGATCTTAACCTCAAATGATCATAGGTTGGCTTAACCTCATAAAGAACCTCAAAGGGGGACTTATTATCCAGCAGTACAGTAGGCATTCTGCTTATTAAATATACTACAGTGAGAAGAGCTTCACCCCAATATTTCTTAGGTAAATTGGATTGAAACATGATAGCTCTTGAAATCTGCAAAATGTGTTGATGCTTTCTCTCCACTACCCCATTCTGTTGGGGAGTATCTACACAAGAAGTTTGGTGTATAATGCCTCTGTCTTTATAAAATTCTAAGGCCGAATTATCTTTGAGCTCTAACCCATTATCAGTCCTTATAACTTTAACTGTTGTCCCAAATTGCTTTTCCACAAAGGTAACAAAAGCCTTTAATAGGGGAAAGGCATTGCTTTTGTTAGCTAAAAGTGCACCCATGTTGCCCTGAAATGATCATCTACTATTGTTAAGAAGAACCTTGAACCATTGTAAGTGCTATGGGGGTAGGGGCCCCAAATATCAACATGAAGAAGCTCAAAAATAGTGAGAGCTTTAGTATTACTTAGAGGGAAAGAACTCTTTTGCATCTTAGCTATGGGATAAATTTGACATACACCACGATGTCTGAATTTATTACACTAAGAAATACCAACATGCCTCATTTGTTCAAAAGACAAGTGTCCTAAATGAAAATGTCAAAGTTCAGAGTCAAAAAAGCATGCTATGGCATTGTTTTCTGCCTTGTGATTAGTCTTCCCAAGTAGCTTGTCCAATGCTGTATCTGTTTCCTGTAAGTTCATTCCTTTCTCCAAACAATAAAGCCTTTCATTTCTCTACCAAGGATTACTGCCCTCTGTAAAATGTGGCCCTGGAGTAAACAAAGATCAGGGGTGAAAACTATATTAGCTGCATATTGTCTTGTCAATTTGCTGATGGACATCAAATTGAATTGGAAATCTAGAATATGCAATACATCTGTCAGGATTAGACCAGAGTTGAGAGTCATGGTTCCAACATGTTTGATTTGAGCTTTCTTGTCATTTGATAAAGTGATGTCACAAGAATCTTGAATGACTAAAACATCTTGCAATAAAGACAGATTGGGTGTGATATGATCACTCACCCCACTGTCAATAATCCATGTGTTGTTATCAAGTGATGTGAAGAAACAAAACCTTTTACCTGCTAGAAAACTGGCTGCATTCATGTCCTCATTATTGCTTCTATCTTGATTAGCATTTTGTTGGTTCAAGAGCAACATAAGCTGATTGTACTGTGCATTGGTCAGGGAAGGTGCTGCAGCCTGTGAGAGGTCACGTGTTGGTGCTTAAGTGACCCTGTCTTGAGCTGAAGAGATACCAAACCCTACTGAGTCTGTCTGGGCAGCTGCTAGCACTTTTCTTTCCTTGTAAAATTTGTGTCTAGGTGGATACCCATGGATTTTATAACATTTCTGGATAGTATGGCCTGTCATTTTACAATGGTCATAGCACAGCTGCCTCCTGTCTTGTGTTCTAAATCTAGCTCCACCTCTGGGATTGTGATTTTGACCTTGGTTGTAATTTGTGTTGTAACCAGAATTGTAAGAATTATAAGGCCTTTGTTAAGTATAATAAGGCCTTTGTTGAGCAGCAAAAACTGAGTGGTCTGTGATAGAAGCACCATGAATTGGATTGTATGCATCTTTACCATAAAAGCTTACATTGAAGGTTGTAGAACCTTGTGAAAATTGCATCATAGCAGTAAGGGACTTTTGTTTTTCTTCTTGTAACACCAGATTGTATACCTGGTCTATGTCTGGTAGGGGCTTCCTCATTAATATACTGCCTCATACCATCTTATAGTCATCATTCAATCCAACTAGGAATTGCAATAGTTGTTGATCTTGAATAAGCTTATAGGCAGCCTTTAGGCTTGCACACTCAACTCCACAATTACAGTGTGGAATTGTGATTATGCTATTGTAGTCATCCCACAATTTTTTGATTTGTGTAAAATAATCCGTAATTGACATATTATTCTGAGAAATCAAACATAAATCTCTTTGCATCCTGAAGAGTTTAGTGCCATCCACCTCTCCAAATCTCCTTTCAAGTAGTATCCACGCGTCTCTTGCTGTGGACGAAAACAGAATACTCTGTCCAATGTCCTTTACCACAGAATTCAATAGCCAAGAAATAACTATTTTGTTGCACCTATCCCATTGTGTAGCTAAGAGGGAAATGGATGGTGGTCTGTCACAGTCTCCTAGCACAAAACTTAGTTTGTTCTTTGCTATTAGTGCAACCTCCATAGTCTTTCTCCACTGAGTATAGTTCTCTCCATTCATCAACTCACTTACCAAAATATTATTGGGATTATCTGAGGGGTGTAAAAACAAAATATGAGATGGATTGGACATGACTGAGTGTAAAGATTCTTCAACCATTACAAAAGAAAGATAATCGCTGATTCAGGATCAATTCAAGAAAGAAGACAGAACTACACGCAATCAAGATCTGAGATCACCTGATCAATTTGATAGTGATGAGTCAAGGATGGTGAACGCAGGGCTCTAATACCATGTTAACTGGCAGAATATTCACCAACGCATGGCTCTGATACCATGTCGAACTCCATTGATGATTATTGAGAGGTTGTAGAGAGAGAAAGAATGAATTACATCATTGCAATGTATTACCTATTGGTGCTGTATTTATACACATATCTATAACTAAGGAATCAAAGCTAGAGTTAGTTACATGATTCTGTATAGTCAGCAAACAGTTATAACAAACTCCAAGTCACTTTGTTGAGTGAGTTGTGTGGGCTGATGGGTTTATATTCTGATGCAGAAATTACTCTCTTGAAGTTGATTATCAAATGAAAGACAAAATGTCATCTTCTCTTTAAAAATCTCTACATCTTTATCTCTTAATTAAGAATGTGATCAGAGTCTTTCTTTTCAAATTCTTCTTTGGTGGCTCTAAGCCTTTAAAAGAGGGATTTGGTGGGAAGTTTCCAATCTATCTTGATTGTTTGAGATTGATCCCAACTAGGAGCATTCCTTGTGGTTGTGATTTTCGTGTGAGCGTTGTTCTTGGGAGTTTGAGGATCCATCCTCATCAACTGACCATTTGGGAAGAGAAATACAAGAAGCCAAAGATTAGCCACTACTAAAATCCCAAATGATGGTAACTAAAGGACAATGAGCAAATACGTTATCAATATATTCAATGCCTCCTAAACACTTAGGGCAGACAAGATCAAGATGAACCTTTGATGATGTAAATTGCCCCGTGAAGAAAGGGCATCAATACATAATTATTGCAAGAAAATTTAATTTTAGACATGGTATCCAATTTTTAAATCCAATTAAATTTATAATAATGGAAATGATCAAGTAAGTTCTCCAGGGCCCAGCAAGTAGTAGATTTGGGAAGGAATCACTAGTTACCAGTGAACTACAATAAAAGCCATCAAGATCAATAATAAAAATAGGGATAACGTGCAACCATTGAATAAGATCAGAGGGAGGCAATTGTAGGGGGCTATCAATTTCCTAGATAATTAGATTGATTATGCGATTTTGAATACATATCAATCATAACCTGCAACATAATTTACCAACATGGCCAATTAAAACTCAAAATGTTAATTATTTGTACGAAAATCTTTACACTTTTCATTGGCAATATGAATCTATTTAAGAAAAGAAACATAGGTGTACTCATGAATAATAGTACAATTAATTAACCACCTTTTCTGGAATTATTATGACCCTTCACCTACTATTTAAGCAACCATTGATGGTCAAAGTAGCGAATATAAGACATTTTGATAATTTGAAAACATGCATAGAAAAGTCTCTAATCACAAGCTCCTAAATAGTTGCCCAATTTAACTCATGAACTTTAATGAATTAAGTATAATTCAGCATCATAATTGCCAAAAAGCTTATGCAAAGCAATTGATATTGTATAACTTTTGTTATACACCCTTTCAACAAAGTACTTTGTGCATTTATTTATTTTTGTTTAAACATATACTAACTATTCGAAGTTATTAAAAATAATATGATTGTAAACATTTTATAAACAACCTTTAGTTTCTTTCATATGTTAACCACATGCAAATAATAGTATAAGGAAATTTGGATCTATCTTTTAAACAAAAAGGGCAAATGTTTGACCTAAATGGTTAAGACCTATTCATTTCAAAAAGCTTTAAAGGAGCAACGTTATTTGATGCTAAGTGATGAGGAATGGTAAGAAGCTTTATAAAGGAGAATAAAAGGAGTGCTTAGGAGTTGGAATGAGAAATAAGAGTTAGCTGTGGATATTAAGGAATGATAAGTGGTATGTTAATACTCTTTAATGTTGAGATAAATAGACCCTAAATGTTAAGTATGCATATATACCAAAATGATGAGGCTAAATAGGCATATTCATTACATTCTTTATTTTTGTTGACCAAAGAAGTAACAGTCACTTAACCCCACACATAATTACACCATAATCACCATTTATTTTATAGTTACAAGGTGATTAATTCAGTATTAATCAACCAATTCAATTGCATGATTCTGTTATAAGCTTTGTGTTACTATAAAGTAGGGTTGATTAGATCAAGGAAGACATAGCTCAGAAGCAAACATTCATAGATCTAATATACTCTCTGCCCTCTCCCTCACACTAAAATCTAGCCATCACTGAGATTTGCGTTCGGGGTGCGAGCCTCATTGGTGAATCTGGTAGCCACCAAGCTCATAGGTAGCATTCAATAGGCGAGTCTTAGGCTATTTGATGTTAGCCCCAAAAGATTCATGTTTAATAAATTGGGTACTGATTATGCTACACTAAAAATGCCAATTTGTGTGATAATAGAACATGAATCTATGTTCATATGCTAATGTTTTTCTGCTAAAGCAAGTATGCCATATCATATTTATGTTGTTCTGTGTGATTTTATTATATGTTACATGTCGAGACCATTACTTTGCCCAAAATCGATATGCCCTTAAACTCAGACTACCCCAACCCTGAATCCTTAGTCTCTAACGCATATGAAACCTGACTCCCTAAACGGTGCCTATGTGACTCAAATCTGGACCATCCACCTCCTAGTCCCGATCTTTGGTTATTGGCCACCCCAAAGACACAAAAAAAGGGTTTAAGGAATAATTGACACCCATCATATCCGCCAGAGGGGTGGTGCATGAAAGTCACATGTCACCTACAAAGACAATAGCAATTATTTTCTTCCTCCAAAAGGTCTTCACACTTGTCGATCTACTTATCCCCGACTCAAAACCACGAAAATCACCCACCCGAGCTACGTGTGTTGGTCACGCACCGCCACCTTGAGTGGCGCACTGCACGAGTAAGCGATGTTACTCGATTCATCGATGGCCAATCTACTCGTTTACATGGTTACTTGGTCATACGGGATATTAGTTGAAGACATGGGCTTTGCTTAGGCAGCAGTGTATGGCAGGTTCATCATCTGGGAAGTTTATGCAGTGGCTGCCTGCCACACGACAGCCAACGTGCCTCAGATGAAAGAGAGGACCATGGCAAGGTGGGCCGAGAGGACTGGAAGAGAGAGGGGCTGAGAAGGAGGAGTAGGAAACAATCTCAGATGAGCTCAGTAAAAGCCTGAGAAGTCCCATAGAGGGAGAAAGAGAAAAGTCGAGTTTTTAGAGAGAGAGTGGGACTCCAATAATGAAGAGAGGGCATTATTCGGGTTTTATTCAAAGTCATTTTTATTTTATGATTTCGCTTTTTGTTTTACTTTAAAACAATTATCAAGGTTATTAATCATGACATGTAAATAATTCTTGAGTTGCATTATGATTTTGACTATATCTACAAGTTCATATAATCGTGACTATGTACAAATTGATATGGTGCATGTAATTAGTTCATGAATTGAATTGAAATGTTGAATTAGGTTTAATTCAGAATGCATGAACTCATCATAAAAATGTTAATATGTTTGATGTCGCATAGCACATGCTAATTAGTTATACAAATTCGTTTTATATATGCAACAACTTGAAATTATGATAAGTTCATGCCGAGTGACTTGTAAATAATCAGCTGGATTGAAGTTATATGAATTTGTTGCATATATTAAACTAGTATTTGTTATGTAAATTTGTTTTACACAAATTCAATAAATATCTATTTTATATTTAGATTAATGTTAATTCCCGTTGGTCTATAAATGAATATGTTTCATAAGTTATGTTTCACAAGTTATATTATATAAATATGTTTTATATAATATTGAGTTACATGAATATGTTTCATGATAATCTTTTTTATTTAATAATTTCATATAAATATGCTTCATGCAAATACATGAGCAGTTGTAAACCGGTTAATTGTTTTGTCCTTGTTCTCATTAATAAAGATGTTTCATATAAATACATTTCGTGCCATTATTTGGATATATAGGGTATTTGATCATTTTATGAATTTGTTTCATAAAATTTAAATTTACAATATTTTATGAGTACATTTTATATAATTTGCGAGTTTTACTTTGAATTTGTTTCATTTTATTCAAATTTTTAATATTCTATGGATGTGTTCTCTATAATTACTTACGATTAAATTTTGGATATGTTTCATGTTACAAATTATGCTGTATAAATTTGTTTTATTCAATTACTCGAATACGTTTCATGCCAATCATCAATTAGTAGTGTTTTATAAATGCATTTTATATACATGTACAGACTACATGAATTGTTGTGAATTTGCTAAATTGTTTTTAGCAATTTTCCCTTGCCCAAATTAATGAATATGAATTCGTTTCTTATTTCTTGCTAATTATGTAATTTAGCAGCATTTTATGAATTCGTTTCATGAAATTAAATTTGTGATATTATAAATGTGTTTTATAATTTGCGATTGACATTTAAATACATTTCAAGTAAGCTATAATTATATAAATGTGTTTTATATAACACTATGCTATTTGGATTTTTATGAAATTTGTTTGTAGCATGTTGTTATATATATATATATATATATATATATATATATATATATTATATATATATATATATATATATATATATATATATATATATATATATATATATATTCATTTTGTATTTTGGCGAATATTTTTGCAATGCAGTTTCATGTAATTATATATTCGTTTTGTATTTTGGCAAATATTTTCGCAATGCAGTTTAATGTGATTATATGCATGTGGTTTATATAATTATTTAAATTTTCTGGTTGATATGTCATTAAATAGAGTTTTAAATTATATATTTGTAGTTACATAGATTCAGTTTACATAGTGGTATAATTTCATGTAAATTTGTTTTCATGATTAAGTTGAATATCTTTGTGATATTTCTAAATGTGTTAATAACTAATTATGCTCTCCATAAGTTATGCTTTAGGGCAAAATGTGATAATTAATTTATAGAAAATTCTAATTCATGTTTCCATGTGATGATTATGAGCTTAGTGAAATTTTCGATTATACGACATGAATGATAGAGTTTTTGATAATCTAATTATTTGAAAGTATGCCTAATATATACTTCTAGGTATGGCAATTAAAATGTGATTGATGATTTGCTTAAAATGAAGAGACAAATAGCACTAACTAAGACGCACGGTGTTTGAAGATTTAATTTCTTCTTAACAAGCGTGAAATATTAGAACAGTTGACGACTTTGAGGTCTCTTAGAATGGCACAGATGTAACTGCTAGTGGGCGGTATCAAGAAAGAGCCTAAATTTATATGAAAAGTGGTCGAGAAGGATCGATCAATATGTTATACTAGGTTATGTTGTATGCATGACGATCTGGTGGATGATTTTGAAAATTATCCCACTATTGTATATATGTTGGATCAGCTTAGCATCAGGGTCGACTAGATTCATTTTCCGTTGAACCTCCGGACCTAAGGGTGGTATTGCCAACACGAAAAAGGCTAAGGGCAATAGAGAGAAGAATATAGCACGTGTAAAGTGCTATAAACCGTAGAAATAAGGAACCCTACACTTTGGATTGTCCTGAGCCAAATAAAGTTCCTTCTTCCATAGTTACCCCTTAATGATATGTGTGCTCCCAAGCATTTTTTGCCAACTATGATCCCTAGTGGATTATAGACACGAGAGCAATCAAGCACATAGTTCAAGACCGAACTGATTTTGGGAACTTTCATCGTTACCCAGTGGGTTCACAAGTTGTCGTTTTAGGTAATGATGATGAAGAAGATGTCCTTAAAATAAGTACACATTATCTGAAACACTGTGAAGGGACTATGTTCCTTCTTCACGACACTCTTATGCACCTTTGGTGTGATGTTCCCTTGTGTCTTTTGGTTCTGAGATTAGTTTTCTCGTTGATTTTCATTAAGATATCTAAGATATCATATACAATGGCAATTTGTTTGGCTATGCAACATTAAAAAGTGTTTTCGATGTTTTGGACGAAATAAATTATCTTCCATCTTTGCCTCATTTTCGATTCTGTTTTAGGCATGCTCGACTTGACCATGAGGGCCAAGATAGAGTTAACAAACTAGCCAAAGATGGTCTTTTAAGACCAATCACTAGCATTAGTTGCCAAATACGAGGTATGTCTAGCTAGTAAAACAACTATAAAGTCTTTTGATAAGTTTTTGAGCGCATCGAGTCCCTTAGAGTTCATTTACTCCGATATCTACGGACCCATAAATGTGAAAGCACATTATGGAGCTATATATGATATAGGTATGTGTACCTATTGTCACATCACTATTAAGAATTTGATGTGTTCACACACTTCATAGTGATAGTAGAGACTCAATTGGAATGGAATGTTAGAACTTTTTGAACCAATTGAGATCATGAATATCATTTTGATCAAATGAATTCCTGCAATATTGATTTTCTTGAGGACGAGTTCCTTAGCATTTGGTGAAATTTAAAAAGCACCTCAAATTGTATGAATTACAACAAAACCTTCAACTATTTCTCGATGAGGGGGAGGATTTGAATTCTCACTAAGTCACCGAGGATGGTACATCTCTTTTATTTTATAGGAACGGTGAAGGTTTGTCTGGTAAGAAGAATGAGATTCATCCTCAATCTCCAAATGTTGAGGAGAATCAACCTAAGAATGAGGTTTATCCTCAATCTTCTATTCCTGAACATGCAGTTAGTCCACATGTTCAAAATCCCACACCTCTAAGGAATAGTGGGAGTGAATCTCCACATGCACAGGGTCCCATATCTATTAGAGAAAGGAGTAGGGATTCCTTCATAGGCAGACAAATGATGAAGGTCCCAAGATTCGAAGGAGTGAGCATAGAAGAATTCCTCGACAATATTTCCAAATCAAAGGGGAAATATTCATATGCACTTCCTTGGAGCTTGAAGAACCTATCTCATGTCAAGAGGCGATTGATTCACCAATTCACAAAGAGTGGATGGGTGCCATGAGGGATGAGATGGACTCAATAGTAAAAAATAAGGTTTGGGAACTCATTGATCTACCCTGCTAACGTAAGTCTACTGAAAACAAGTGGGTTCTTCAAAGATAAAATGTCGGGAAAATGGTTTGATCAACAGGTTTGAGGCCCGGCTACTCCTAACCTAGGTTGCCCATTTAGACTTTGAGTTGTTCCAAATGGACGTAAAGACTATTTTCCTCAATGGTAACCTTAAGAAAGAGATTTATATAGACCAATCCATTGGTTTGTATCAAATGGACAAGAGGACAAGGTGTGTCATCTTAATAGGTACATATATGGTCTTAAGTAATTTTCCATATCTTGGTATTTTAGATTCCATGAAGCCATAACATAGTTTGGCTTATCTGTGATTTCAGAAGACCATTGTGTATATGTCAAAATATCAACAGGGGGGATAATGTTTCTTACCTAGTATATTCATAATATACTGCTGGCTAGAAGCAACCTGGAGATGATCGAAGCTACTAAGAAGTGGCTATCCTATTCCTTTGAGATGAAGGACATAGGTGAAGGTAGGTATGTCCTCGAAGTGAAAATAATTCGAAACCGTCCCAAGAAGCATACATAAAAAAAAGATCTTGGGACGATTTCATATGTATAGTTTCAAACGCGTAGATACTCCAATTGAGAAGGGTCTAACCTTTAGCCTTGATAAATACCCCAAAAAAGATGATGAAATAAAGACAATGAACAATGTCTCTTACGCTAGTATAGTAGGAAGTTTAATGTAAGCCATGTTATGTACATGACCTGACATTTGCTTTGTGGTTGGTTTGGTAAGTCGTCATCAAAGCAACCTAGGATTTGCTGATTTGTAAGTAGTCAAGAGAATCAGGCACTACCTTTGTGGTATTGCTAACTTTGTCCTTTGTTATCAAGTTGGAGACCTCCAGTCTAGTGAATACTCAACTGATAATTCGGCTGGTGACCCAGATGAGTCTAGGTCAACCTCAAGATATGCCTTTACCTTGGGTGGGAGAGCTAGGTTATGGTGCACTGAGAAGCAAAACTGCACAACATTATTAACTATGGAGGCATCTTGTGTTACATGTTACCATTAGAGACAAAAAGCATTGCCATTAGGTATATATATACACCAACAAGGTAATTTTGTTCCCTTCACTAAACCTATTTCTAGTGATGCGTTTAAAGCTCATTTATTGAGTCTAGAAATTTATATGGTTTAATGTTTGGATGTATCTTGTTATATGATGGATGTATTTCTTTTGAGCGAAATGCTCATGATTTATTATTCTATGTTAGACATCTTAAAGTGTCACCAAGTTTCTTATTGGCCTAGTCACACAGGCAATCTCCTTGCTACGTGAGAAGTAGGCAGGATGAGACTTTTCAATATTAACACTAGGTTTGTGTAATATTGAATTATTATCATACTTCTGTGTTATGAATGCTAAGTTATAAAACCTGATAGTCGCCTTAGTAAGTCTAAGATGAGACTTCTAAAAGTCGAATATGAAATACAATGATTTCATATCAAAGCTTTATAGCAAAATCTTGAGTGCCAAGATTACAAGTAGGTACGTTGATCCTGCGGCTCAGGTTGGTTTTTTTAAGGTAAAAGCCAAACTTATGATTCACATGGCATAGAAGAGTGACATGCCTAGCTTAGTATGAGCTATGCCATGACACACTTTCATACTGTATGTGCTAAAATATCGACCTATTTGATGAGCCGCAAGCGAGTTTCCTTTCATTGTCACTGTGTGACCCTAATTTGCAATACTCTTTGACTTAGAGTTATAATATTGTTAAAGCATGATGCTGCTACCTTAGTGTGTTTTCCAAGGGCTAAGATATATAGAGTCTGGCGGGACATAGTAGGAAAGCAGTTATGCTAAAGTGGATTATTTTTAATTGTTTAAGGATAAATCATTTTCCCATCACCATAGTCTGGGCGATTATATTCAGTATATAATCAATTGATGAATCGATAGGCATAAAAAGACAGTCTATGCCATTAGCGGTCTTGAATGATTCGGGGTATTGATATTTTGTGAAAGTATTATATCAGTTAGTAGGTGACTTGATATAATACTACTTGTTTTTTTTGATCGCAAGCTCCATTCCCAGAATAAAGTGTGAAGAGATTTGTTGGCAGAGAGGTATGAGATTTATAGTTTATATGATCAAGTGGGATCTGTTAACCAAAGAAGTAATGGTCACTTAATCCCACACATAATTACACCATAATCACCTTTGATTTGACAGCCATAAGTTGATTAATTCAGTATTGATAAGCCAATTCAATTGCATGATTATGTTACAAGCTTTATGTTACTATAATATGGGGTTGATTAGATCAAGGAAGACACACAGCTGAGAAGTAAACATTCCTAGATCTAATATACTCTTTGCCCTCTCCATCACACTAAAATCTAGCTATCACTGAGATTTGGGTTTGGGGTGTGAGCCTCATTCGTGACTCTAGTAGCCACCGAGTTCGTGGGTAGCATTCAGCAGGCAGGTCTCAAGCAAAGCTTATGCATCAAGGTAAGTCCTAGTTTTTTTCTTACAATTTTAGTTTTAAGGGACAATAAGTTATAATAAATTGTACAAACCGGTAAGGAGTTGTATAGAGGAACAGCAAGGAGTAGTAATATTTAGTGTTAAGCTCTGAGGAGCAATAAGTGATAGCTGATATACCTTATTTACTAAAATGAACAGGCCCCTGTATAACTTAGCAACTAGTGACTTCATAATAAGTGATTATAGTGAATGACTCATTAAGGCAAATTGTATTATCTTTGATGTATCACACTAGGCCAGAAAGCAAGGGAATGAAAGGAAAGCTCAAAGTTGTGGAGAGAAGAAGGTGATGGTGGCGTGGGGAAGAGATGGCATGGACTTGAAAATGAAATAGGGAAACTAAAAACTGGAAGAATTGATAAAACTAAAATGATTCTTACATACAGACTTCACCACTAAGAATTGTTTTAGAGCCCTTGATCTTTGATTAGGATACAAATTTCATCACCTAATTAAGACCAAGACTCACTTAAACACCACTCTAATTGGCCAAATTAGAGATAAATAAGTAGAGAATTTAAGTAACAACATTGAGGAGTTTCAAACTCAACTTCAGATTTCAAATATTCATCACTGAGTACAAAAGGAATGGCCATCCTATTTATAATGGCACACCTAAGGCTTTTCCTTATTCATTAGGTAATCATTATGATATTATCTAATGATTGGAAAACTTACTAAGCATGCTTACTTAAATAAAGTATACGATTTATCCTTAAACTATGCTAAACGTGTACAAAAGCTTAAATAATTAACACAATGATTATCTAAACTATATTCTTGATGATCCTAGGCTGATTGATCATGTTTTCCCCCCAGGAAAGAAATCACCCATGGCTGCCACCTCAAAAGTTCAAGACGTGTTCATGCTTGCCACATCACGCCATGGTGGTTGATTTCTAGCTTGCAAAGTGGCTCATTCTCTTCATTCCAAATGGATTTCTCGCATTGAATGAGTAACATAGTGACTAAGCATTAGTAGACAGTTAAGTACACACAAAGGTTGGTGGAGAAAACCCATCTGAGAGGGCAAACCCTCTAGGTGAAGAAACCGGCTGCATGGTGGCGTGTGGACCGGTCTCTTTGCTGGTATTGGGCCACTTCAATTTGATGACGAATCTTAGGTTTCCTTCCATGGAGGGAAACCTCAAGATGTTTGCAAACCCCACATTTGAGACATCTAAATTTGCGCATCATCAGGTGGCCCAATTAGCCTAATTAATCTTGCCGTGCATTCTTGGGCTTCAACCGGACAGCTTAGCAAAATGGGCTAGACTAATGGCTTAACGTGCTTGCCTTTCCTCCTTGACATGCTTGGACTCCTGACATCCTAAACTAACTAAAAAAAAAAAAGAATTACATAATTTGGATGTCATTTAGTCTAGAAAACAATAAAAACAAAATCGGGTACATGCGAGGGGTTGAACCCGGGTACCATCTCCTTTTCAGCTTGCAAAACGTAACTTGTTCCTGGGACTTGGAGTTGAGAAATTGGACTACCTTGACTTGGGTGATTTAACTGGGACATGTGTAACTGATTTACGTCATTCTCCCCTTGTTTGACATGATTTGACCTCAAATCGTATGGGTAGTCATCTTCTTCGTATGGGCTTAAGTCGACTACGTTGTACGTAGCTGAAACTCCATAGTCCCCAGGAAGATCCACCCTATAGGCATTATCGTTGAGGCATTGTAGGATCTCGAATGGGCCATCTGTTCTTGGCATCAGTTTGTTTTTGCGCCTTGCTGGAAAACGCTTTTTTCGAAGATAGATCCAAACTAAATCTCCTGGTTGGAACATTTTCTTCTTTTTTTCTCCCATTTGCACGAGCACAATAAGATAGCTAAAGCATCTCCCCTTGTTTGACATGATTTGAACTCAAATCGCATAGGTAGTCATCTTCTTCGTATAGGCTTAAGTCGGCTACGTTGTACATAGCTGAAGTTCTGTAGTCCCCAGGAAGATCCACCTTATAGGCATTATCATTGAGGCATTCTGGGATTTCAAATAGGCCATCTGCTCTTGGCATCAGTTTGTTTTTGCGTCTTGCTAGAAAACGCTCTCTCGGAGATGGATCCAAACAAAATCTCCTGGTTGGAACATTTTCTTCTTTTTTCTCCTATTTGCGTGAGCAGAATAAGATAGGTTAGATTGCTCAATTTTATTCCTAACTAGCTCATGCAACCTCTGAATTTCTTTGACTCATTAATCAGCATCTGCACATGGTTTTTGATCCAGGGGGTGTGGTGTCCGATCTAGGGGAGTTAGAGGGTCAATCCTATATACTACCTTAAATGGAGATCCACCCGTTGCTCTGCTAGGGGCTCGATTGTGGGCAAACTCTGCATGTGGTAACAAGAGGTCCCATGCTTCCTTGGACTGAGGCGAAATCAAAGTCCTTAGGAGTGTTCCCGGGGTTCGATTTGTTACCTTATTTTGTCCGTCGGTATGGGGATGACACATGGCACTATACTTGAGTTTCGTCCCTAGTTTCTTCCATAAACTGACCCAGAAATGACTTAAGATCTAAAACAATAGATCGAGGGATTCCATGCAGTTTAGTCACTTCTTTAAAATACAACTCTATAATATTAGTAGCATCATTAGTCTTGCTGCAGGCTATGAAATGGGCCATTTTTGAGAACTAGTCTACCACCACAAATATCGAATCCTTGCCCCGCTAAATTCTAGGCAAGCCTAGAATGAAATCCATGCTCACGTCAACCCATGGTTGGATCGGAATAGGTAGTGGCATGTGTAGCCCTTGCATGAGTGAGTGACTTTTAGCCACTTGATAGGTCGCACATCGCCTCAATAAATCTTATACATCTTTATGCATCCCGGGCCAGTAATAATGTTCTTTCAAAATGGTACGAGTTTTATTCTCACCATAATGACCAGCTAAAGAACCGCCATGAACTTCCCGAATCAGAAGCTCCCGGGTGCTGCATTTAGGCATACATAAACGTGTACCTTTGAACAGGAAACCTTCTTGAATCAAATAATCATCTTTGGGGTACTTTTGACACTTACCATATAGCTCCCCAAAGTCGTCACCTTCAGAATATAATGACTTTAGATGCTCGAAACCCAGAATACAAGCATCTAATTGAAACAGCAGCAAATATCTTCTGAACAAGGCATCAACGCCTTTATTCAGCTTCCCTGACTTATGCCGTATAGTGAAGTGAAATGATTGGAGGTATTCGACCCATTTGGCATGTCTGGAGTTCAATTTATGTTGACCCTGAATATATTTCAAGGCCTTGTGATCAGAATGTAATATAAACTCACTGGCCGTCAGATAATGACTCCAATGCTCTAGACATCAATGGTATAATATTCTTTGTCGTAAGTTGAGTATTTTTGCCTGGAATCACATAACTTCTCACGAAAGAAGGCTAATAGTGTGCCTTCCTGAGTGAAAACTCCACCGATGCTGACGCCAGAAGTGTCGCATTCGACCTCGAACATTTTATCAAAATAGGGAAGAGCTAACACTAGAGCTTGCATTAGCTTGCTTTTCATATGTTCAAAGGCTGTTTGTGCTTTAGGGGTCCATCTGAAAGACGTGCCCTTCAGCACTTCGGTCATTGGCGCCATAATGGTGGTGAAATTTCGAATGAAATGCCGGTAAAAGGAAGGGAGTCCGTGAAAACTACGGACATCATGAATACTCTTTGGCTTGCGCCAACTCCGAATTACTTCAATTTTTGCTTCATCAGCTTCAATACCTTCAGCAGTTATGATATACCCCAAAAAAGTGACCTTATTGGCGAAAAAAGAACATTTTTTGAGATTCCCGTATAGCTTTTCATGTTCCAGCACCTTCATGATTTCCGTCAAATGATTTTGGTGCTCTTTCTTGTCTTTGCTGAAGATCAATATATCATCAAAATAAATGACCATGAACTTGCCGATATAAGGTTTGAATACTTGATTCATCAACCTCATAAAGGTGCTCGGGGTGTTTGATAAACCGAACTGCATCACTAACCACTCGAACAATCCACCCTTTTTCTTGAAAGCGGTTTTCCATTCGTCACCTTCTCAGATTCTGATTTGATAATAACTGCTTCGAAGATCAATCTTCGAATATACCCTTGAACCATGTAACTCGTCAAGCATATCTTCGAGCTTCGGTATTGGATACTAATAGTTGATAGTGATTTTATTGATAGCTCGACTATCGACACACATGCACATACTCCCTTTTTTTGGGTACTAGGAGTCAGGTACGGCGCACGGGAACTAATCCTTTAGCTATTAACTCTTCCACTTACTTTTGAATCTCGAAAGTGTCTTTTGGGTTCATTCGGTATGCTGGTTTATTTTGGAAGAATTGATCCAGGAATTAGGTCGATATGATGCTGGATATCCCGTTTCGGGGGTGATCCAAAGGGTATCTCTTCAGGAAACACATGACTAAATCAGATGGTTTAGTAAGGAGGATTTGAATTCTTCTTGTGAGGCTAGAATCCACTCTCTGAAAGCTCGAAACGCATGGTAGGAAGCTTTCAGAAGGGTTTCACCACATGCAAATAGCAAATTCGATCTATCAGGTTGTTTTTGTGGTTTGTGTTTGGAAAGTTCAGAAGGGGATAATGGCACCAAAGTGATCCTTTTTCCTCCTTTGGAGAAGGAGTAGGTATTCAGAAACCCGTTATGCATCAACTTTCTATCAAACATCCAAGGACGATCTAATAAAATAGGACAAGCATCCATCGAAATCACATCGCACTAAAGTTCATCTTGATAATTTTTCCTGATAGAAAATGAAATCAAACATCGAGAATTAACTTGAAGGCCTTTACTTTGATTTAGCCATTGGATGTTATATGGGTGTGGGTGTGCCGTGGCCTGGAGGCCCAATTTCTCAATCATGCTCAATGAAACGACATTAGCACAGCTGCCTCCGTCAATTATCAATGAACATACTTTTCCTCCAACGGTACAACAGGAATGAAAGATGTTCTCCCATTATTCGTCCTTAACTCCCTTTTGGCTACTTAGTACTTTTCAAAGTACTAACATCTCTCCTTTATCTGCAGCTTCCTCAACTTCCTCCTATTCTTCTTCCAGTTCTTCTTCTTCATTCTCTTTCTATTCTTCCTCATTATCTTCTTCTCTTATTGCATCCCACTCAGCAAGAGTAATTATCGTTCGATTTGGGCAATCGGAAGCAATATGCCCAAGTCCCTGACACTTGAAACAGCATCAGTTACTCATTGGAAATTGATGCGTACATTCTTGAACGGGCTGGGGCCGTGCCTGGGGTTATGGCGTTCATGCAGGAGGCTGGGTTCTTTGAGGACTTTGGGTTTTTTATGGCATAGGGGAAGACGGCATATGTGGTTGTCTTGGAGGGAAATTTGGACTCCCTTTGTTTAAAGGTTGAGTTCAAATTAGAGGATTCAAAAAATCACGTTTGAAAGGCTTATTTTGACGTTGTTGTTCGACCTTATGCGCTAACATGCACACTTCATCAAACGTGGTATGCTGCTGCAGTTCCACCACATTGGAATATTTAGGATCAAGGCCACCCAAGTATCTAACAATTCTTTGCTCTTCAGGCTCCTGAATGTCGTATTTGATTACGAGCTTTTTGAATTCTCTGGTGTATTCTTCAACAGTTAGATCCCCCTGAGTCAGATTATGCAATTGGGCATAACTGTCTTGAAGATGCGTAGCAGGAAGGAACCGGGACTTCAATTTTGACTTCGTCTTTTCCCATGTTCGAATCTTGCCTTTTCTATTCCCACTACGCTTAGCACAAAGATTAGTCCGCTAGAGGGACGCATACCTTCGTAACTTAAGTGCAACTAGTTTCACTTTCTTATCATCTGGAATGTCCTTATAAACAAAAACTCGCTCAACAGTGTGCAACCATTCCAGGAATTCATCAGGATTCAATTTACCCTCAAACTCTGGAATTTTAACTTTGAAATCATTAGAGTTGCTTGGCGTTCTTCTAGCTCCTCTAACCCTTCTTAGAGGTTCTTCTTCACTTGATGAACTAACCAAGTTACTTGCTTCTTCATCGCCATGAACAGATGCAGTTGGACTTTAAAGTGCCTTATGCTTCTTTTTCATGTCATTTCCCAGTTGTTTTTGCAAGTACTCATTCTGCTTCTCCAACTTTTCAGTTTGACTCTTCAATTCGACATTAGAGGAGGTCACAGCTTCGAAATTCTTCAAAAGAGTTTCGAACTTGTCTTCAAGAGTCATCCTACTCATCTTGAAGGATAAACTTGAACCAAGGCTAATCTTTTTTTTGTGTTTTGGAAATTTTATGGCGTGATAGAGAGAGGAAACTGCAGGTTGTTTTTTATTTTAGGCCAGGAATGAAACTTAGCTCTAATACCAAAGTTGATGCATCACAATAGGAAAGAAAGAGAATGAAAGGAAAGCTCAAGGTTGTGGAAAGAAGAAGGTGATGGTGATATAGGGAAGAGATGGCGTGGACTTGAAAATGAAACGGGAAAACTGGAAACTGGAAGAATCGATAAAACTGAAACGATTCGTAGATACAGATTTCACTACTAAGAATTATTTCAGGGCCCTTAATCTTTGATTGTGATACAGATTTCACCACCTAATTAAGACCAAGACTCACTTAAACATCACTTTAATTAGCCAAATTAGAGATAAGCAAGTAGAGAATTCAAGTAATAACACTGAGGAGTTTGAGACTTCAGATTTCAAATATTCATCACTGAGTACAAAAGGAATGGCCATGCTATTTATAATGGCACACCTAAGGCTTTCCTTATTCATTAGGTAATCATTAGGAGATTACTTAATGATTAGGAAACCTACTAAGCATGCTTACTTAACTAAAGTACACGGTTTATCCCTGAACTATGCTAAACGTGCACGAAAGCTTAAATAATTAACAAAATGATTATCTAAACTATATTCCTAATGATGCTAGGCTGATTGATCATGTTTTCCTCCCTAGGAAGGAAATCACCCACGGCTGCCACCTCAAAAGTTCAAGACTTGTTCGTGCTTGCCACATCACGCCATGGTGGTTGATTTCTAGCTTGCAAAGTGGCACATTCTCTTCATTCCATGTGACTTTCTCTCCATGAATGAGTCACATAGTGACTAAGCATTAGTAAAAAGCTAAACACACACAAAGGTTGGTGGAGAAAACCCACCTAAGAGGGGAAGCCCTCTAGGTGAAGAAACCGGCTGCATGGTGGCGTATGGACCGGTCACTTTGCTGCTATTGGGTCACTTCAATTTGATGACTAATCTTAGGTTTCGATTCATGGGTGGAATCCTCAAGATGTCGGCAAATCCCACATTTGAGACATCTAAATTTGCACATCATCAGGTGGCTTAATTAGCCGAATTAATCCAGCCGTGCATTCTTAGGCTTCAACTGGGCAGCTTGGCAAAATGTGCTGGACTGGATGGCTTAATGTGCTTGCCTTGGATCTTGCTTGACATACTTGGACTCCTGACATCCTAAACTAACTAACAAAAAAAGAATTACATAATTTGGATGTCATTTAGTCTAGAAAACAATAAAAACAAAATCGGGTACATGCGAGGGGTTGAACCCAGGTACCATCTCCTTTTCAGCTTGCAAAACGTAACTTGTTCCTTGGACTTGGAGTTGAGAAATTGGACTACCTTGACTTGGGTGATTTAACCGGGACATGTCTAACTGATTTACATCAATGTTGGTGGTAGAGGCCAAAGAGTAGCGAGATAGTTTCGAGGCGCCAACTTAAGCGATGGACACTCATTTAATCTTGGAATTTGTCCATGCTTCACAAGAGCTTAGTGAGATCATTACCTCTTGTCTATTTTGTCTTACAGTATTGGTATGTTGGTGTTTGGCCATGTATCTTCATTCAAGGCTTCCTGTTTTAGTAGACTTACTTGCTCTTTATTGTGGTTTGGCTCTTTGTTGTTGAGTTGGTTTTACTCTTTTCTTAGTTTGTTAGGTTAAGATATTACTTTCTGTTTTTTTGAGCTTAGTATATGGACTTATTGGCCTTTTGCTTAGTTCCATTACCATGGATTCCCGATTCTAAAAGAGCAATAGAGATTTTAAGTGGGTGTTTGAACTTCCATGAAAGTATTGAGTGGTGTCTACACCAAATAAATCATCCTAGACGTGTTATTTGGGAGTCTTGGAGTTGTAAAGATGTCGAAAATGTTCAATTTAAAGTTGAAGAATTTTCTAAGGCTACTGTAATGCATGAGAGAGGCTTCCAAGTTTTATGAATTGGTGAACGAATGTGTGAACAGGAATCCAAATTAATGTATTAACCATGGATTACCTTAAATGCTAACTTTCCAACCTCTAATTTGCGATTCAATAAATTCGAAGGAGCAAAATTTCACTGCCAATTGCCCATAAATTCGAAGGAGCAAAATTCTAGGTGAGGGAACTGAAAGAACGAGTTGTTACCTTTGAAATATGAAGGTCAAGTTTACAAGAAGAGATTCATGAAAATTGGAGAGAGATATAACACAATGGATGACCAAACAACCAACTTTGTCGTGAGATTTTATAGATATTATGAGTAAAAGCATCACTACAGGTGGTCACAATAAGGTAGTTAAAGCTAAGAATTCAATCTCAATTCTTTTTCTTTTTATTTGGCCTATTAACCAAAAAAACAGAAAAAGAAAACTTCTCCATAATTAATGTTGTCTTTTAATGACAAATTAAAAATTTTACCAGTGAAATACTTTTGGAAATAATGTAAAAGTGATTTTACCACTAATTTGTTAGTAAATTCCATCCACTGTACCCACTACACACAACTGGCAAAGAAACTTATTAATCCTATTATTTTTATTTGGAGAGCAAGTTAATCAATTCATTAGTAAAATTTCTTATAATTGTTACCAAAAAAGGGTTTAAATCTTATTAACATCTGCCTTTAAGCCTTCCAATACATGCACAAAAAAGAAAGAAAGAGGCTCAACCCAACTTGTATGGTATATGAAGTCCCCGAGGGGATGTCGTTGCTTGTGAAAGGGTACGAATAACTGTGTCTAGTGCTTTAAAAAAAAAAATCAATAAGCGTAACGCCTTAATTTTCTAATTATCTGGTTATCATAATCTAATTGTTTATTGTTTATATTCGCAGCGGAAATTCTTTAATTGGAGACGTCACCGCCGTCCTAAGTCGGACAAGGCTTCCGTGAACTTCATCATCTCTTGCATTATTTTCACACTCACCAAGTCCGCCTAAAATTGAGGATAAGAAGGTACATGCATCAGACTATTTGGTTTTGTCGCACAACTTACAAACATAACTAGGAGTTCTTAAACACACCAACAAGCAATTTATCCAAAAATTCATACAAGCGACATGTCTTTTTGGAGTGCTAGCGTGAAAATCACTGTAAGCACCTAGCTAGCTAGCATTTAGCATAAATACTGAGTCCCTCGTCTATGTCTTGCTACTTTCTGGCTTGTGAGGAAGAGGTTGTTCACTGATCTCTTACATAAAACGAAAAACATAAAAACACTTCGAATAGTGAGTCTATGCTTAGTACATATGTCCCCATGCTGTAAAAATAAACTTCGTACTTAGTTTAGTTGGGCGCCTATATTTCAAAACATTTTAGTTCGAAAACAAGAGAAAGAGAATGCTAGTAAAACTAATTTGGTTGTTATTATCTGGAAGTCGAACCCTTGTTGACGTCGGAAGCGATCATTAGGATAGGTGCACACCTCTCAGACCGATTGGATAGCCTAAGCTACAGTCACAGGGTTAAACTAAAGGGCGTAAACCCTGATGCTTGATCACTGGTGGATGTCACTTATTTAGGTGATAAAATCATTGATTTACAATAGATCATTACTTGAATATTGCATAAACTTTATATAACTTGGGAAATATGCGAGTTTTCGAAGAGCACAGACAATAAACTTATCTGATTTTTGAAATCTCTCTCCTTTTCAATCAAAAATGCCCATTACGACTTGAAACGACACAAGCGGCCTTGTTTTTGCTCCAAATGTACAACTTTACGAGTAATACAAATTTAGATAGTTTTATTGAACGTTCTAGCTTAAGTAATTCAGAATTCCTTTGGCTCTTCCGTTAACTATTGATGCTCTCCCCATTCTTTACCTAAGCTAATTCTATTTCTTTTTTATTCTACTTTACTTTTGACATTGTTATTGCACTTGTCATTTATGTCATAATGGTGTAATGACATAATTCACTTCATTTTTATTAATTTGACATTATTATCATTATCATTATTATGATTGTGGCTGTTACTAGTAATCATTGCAAATTTTATCACTATCATTGTTGCAATTACTAATATTATCATTATTATTATTCTTAGAATTCTATTGCCACGTTTATTAGTATTATCATTGTTGTTATTAATTGTTATTATGGTCATTATTAACTTGGTTGTTGTTGTTGTTATTATTATTATTATTTCTTTAATAGCAACATTATTGCTAACCACCATTACGAATTAGATTACTTAATTGCAGTTAGGCTTAGGTCCAATATCAAGTGTATAGTCTTGGGTCCAAATGAAAGGTGTACATTTCATTCTTCTTTACTAGTCCCAAAACATGTAAGCAGCCTTTAGCTTAGCCATAATTAATTAACTTATCACTTAATCCAAATGCAAAACTTAAACTTTACAAATGCTTTAGTTACACCACAACTAACACAAAAGTTTGCATACTTATTTAAATCCCAAATACATGTCAAAATTCACATTAAAAATATTCACTCCCAATGTTTTTCAAAAGGGACATTTCCCTTTACCCCTTCTTCACCTGAAACTACCTCACACCCCAGCTGTTTTCATTAATTTAAATTTCAACTAATCACCATTCTATTATTTTAGATGAACCCACAAATGCATATTAATCTAGTGAATTTCAAACCCCCAAAAATTAACATATTGCCTCCTTTTCTTCTTCTGCACCAATGTCAAACTTGGCATCCATCTTCATGGCAACACACACAACATCATACAGATATATTCCAATGATTTGTCATTCACTTACTACTAATACAACAAATTTTCTACAAAATCAATGAAACTAAACATGTGTTCATACTCCCATCACCAAACCCTAACCCTCTATGTTCATCCACAACCTCCAAACATTAGCAAATTCAATCTCATAATCCAAGAAGCAAAAAAAAAAAAAAAAAAGCCACAAATTAACATTCTTTTAATCTAAATACACTATAGGATTCCGTGTGATTAGAGACCGAAAATTGGAGACTGAAAGTTGGTCTCTAATAAAATTTAGAGACCGAATTCAGAGACCGATGATACTGGTATCAAAGTGATATCAATTCAGAGATCGAAATAAATTTACGGTCTCAACTTGAGACCAAACCAAATTGTCGGTCTCAAATTTTGGACACCAACAGTGACCTTGGGTTCACTTAGAGACCGTGTAATGGAAGTCGGTCTCAGATTTAGATATCGAACTGAAGATCGGTTTCCAGTGGAGACCGAACTGTATTTCGGTCTTAGATTTAGAGACCCCGGTTAACGCACGGTTTCCATTAAAGACAAAGTTTCGAGACCGAACATTTTGGACTCAAATGGAAACCGAAAATAGAGACCAACTACGTGAAATCGGCTCATTAGACACCGAAAAAATCTCGGTCTCCAAAATTCAGTAGAGACCGAAATCATCCTCGGTCTCTAATTGGAGACCAAAAATATGTAGCTGGTTTCAATTTGAGACCAAACACTTCGGTCTCAGCATTTCGGTCTCTGGATTTCGGTCTCCACTCTCTTTTCCTTCACATTTCGTTCCCGCCTGGTTGAGCTTCTCGACATTTCTCTTCTACTTCGACGCTGCACAGAGAGAAACAGAGCGACAGAGAGCGAGCGAAAGCGAGGGATCCAGCATGCAATTGGGTGGATTTCGGTCATCTCAACCATCACATTGTACACGGTAACAATTCTTCTACTCTAATTGTTCTTGGCATAAACCCTAGGTTTTGTTTCAAGCAATTGTGGGGTTCGAACTGTCACCATTGCCCTGAATTAACTTGAATAGGCTGTTGTCGTGGCTTTCTTGGAGTAAGCTTCGTCTTGTTTGGGCAACATTCTTCACCGCGTCATTTAGGCCTCAATCTGGTATAGTGTGTCTGCGTTCCACCGTGAAGAAATTGCGCAAAACCAGGTTCTGTTCTGACTGTGTTGTCATTTGCCTTCGACTATGTTGTCTTCCAACTTTGGCAATTAGGGCTTTTAGATGACATAACTGTTGGATGGTTCTCGGAGCTGCAGATGTTGTGTTCTATTGTGCTCTGATCTGTTCATATTATGCTCTTCCTTTTGGTCAAGAATGTGTATTTTGGGAGCTGCAGACTACTCATATGAATTGCTTGAAATGATGTTCATATTATGCTCTTCCTTTTGGTCAAGAGTGTGTATTTTGGTTGTGAATTCTGTATTTTGGTCAATGGCAACAACACCCTCATTTGGAATTCACAAATTTTGGTTGTCAATTGTGTATTTTCTATTTCCGTTGTTTCTCACATTACACTTCTTTAGCATATTTTAAAAGAGTAATTTCATTATTAAGGGTCTTGATTTTAGAAAGATACACTTCTTTAGCATTCACACCATGCGTAATAATCTCAAGTAAATCATCTATAGACACTTCAAAAAAGAGAGATTTTTCCTGTTGGGTGGATGTTTCTTTGGCTTATATGAGTATTGATTTATAGTACCATGAGAATTCATACTTGCCTTCTGATTGCTTTCCATTTCCATGAAGAATAGGTTGATAACCTTATCCTCTTATTTGTCATTGTCATTGAAGTCACTACCATTCCATGTTGCTATCAAGGCTTTTTTTGCTATTTATTTAACCTTCTTCTTTTTAGCTTTATTTTTCAACATTTGGTAATCTTTCATCATGTTTCATGATGTCTGCAACCTAAGTAAATGATTATGTCGGTTTCTCTGAGAGGAGAATTTTAAACCTTTGTTGTCTTTGAGGATAAAACTCTTCGAAGCTTCTTGATGTTAAACTTCTTCTCATTAAGCATTTTAAGGCAGCCTCAAGCTAGCATGACTATTTAATATTCTATCAGATGCTTCAAAATTTAACTCGCCTTGACTTCAGGTCCATAACTGCAATTTTCAAGGCAATTTGTTCTTGCTCTTCGTGGTGGTGCACCTTATAAGTTAGGAGTTTTTAGCCAAGATCCTCTCGCTTTAAGGTCTTTAGATTCTAAGCCTTTTCAACGGCCATGACCTTGGCGCCCCGCTGGTTCATTTTGAAACATCTTAAAAAGCTCATATTGATGATGTAGATGCTTTTCTTTGTTTCTCTGACTTGACTTATGCCTTCATATGTGGTAACTAGAGTGTTCTGCACATCAGTTGTTGTTCACAGGTAGAAGTTCTATTAAACTTATTAGCATCAAAATCCCAATATAAAGCATTGAGTACCTTGTAATTTTTGTACACTCTCTAATACTGTTCAGAGGCATAATGGTCAATGGGCTTTTCCTATTGTTTAGTGCCAATAGTGTGCATGATTCGGATTACTGACACTATGTTACATAGCTTATAGTCTTGATCTATAAGCCAAATTTATATAAGTCTCGTCCACTGAGCGAAGTTAGATCCAGAAGATAAATCAAGTCTAGAAAGAAATCTACCTTGATTGATATCAATCATTATTGAGGAAGACATTTATCTTTACTCACTTGGTGGTCAAGTCACATGATTGAGTCTAGCTCTGACACCTGTTCTTGGTCCCAAATAAGATTATTCACCATAAGGGGAGTGTATAAGGTGATCACAAATATTTTTGAATGTAAACTAATAACATTGCTAAGTGTATCATATGTGGTCTCAATATGCATGCAATCATCATCTTCAAATGCATGCACTTATCTAACTGATTTTCATACAATTGCGCAGGAGTAGGTACACATGGATGGTTCATGCAAAGCCATCACCCAGTGCGACTCTCAGGAGACGCAGCCTCTGGAGTTTCCGTTGGAGGACACTAGCACCCCGTTAATGAGGGTACGACTTGTGCCTAACACCGAGATGTGGTAAGGATCGTACACTTTCAAAATACACGAAATGGATGTGCACGACGTTTTCATTTCAATGGTGGGCAATGCTGTGTCATAGGTTTGGTCATCGAGATGTCGCACGAGCCATCTCAGAAACTATTCGAACTTACTACAAGGACGCCTTCACGTGTTGGCGGGACGCCCCTGAGGATCACAGGAGGTTTTGGTGGAATTGTTTTAAGGTAAACTTCTCAACTTCATCATATGGTATGTTCGTTATACTACCAAAACAATTTTGGTACATGATACCAACATTGTTTTAAGTTCTATAAGTATTGATAAGTAAATTGTTTACTCCTAATATTTGGGATGTACACCCCAATGCTCCGGAAGTATGATCCATGCAGATGTGTAATTTGCGAACTAACACAATGCAATCGAACTAACACA
>JAKOGI010000151.1:165000-180000 GCA_029747015.1 Carnegiea gigantea
ATATATATATATATATATATATATATATATATATATATATATATATATATATACGCACACACAATGGTAAATTGAAATGCAACGCCTAATTTAATTAAATTTTAATTAAGATAATTTAGAGTAATTAGTATGATTTTAGGTTCGAACCGTTACAGTAAGTAATACAACGAGATATTGGCTTCGGGAAGTGCTACTGTAAACAAAGAGAACTTGCCCATGAACTTTCTAAAATACCACCCTATAATTAGGGCTGGTAAAAATTCGGGTCCGGGTCGATTTGGGTTCTGATAAATCTGACATTTGGACAAAAACTTCATACCCAGACCCTATCCGGATTACAAATCGGACATATAGGTCAGACCCGGACCCGGACCCGAATGTCCTATGTCCGGACCCAGTTGTCTGAATGTCCGAATTTGTGTTATAATTTTAGGACATTCGGACCGAAGTTTTATACGACCGAACTCGAATTCGATTTTTTAGCCTCCGAACTCGATTGTCCGAATTATTTTTATAAAATTTTATAAAGAATTTGGACTAAATTACATATAAACGTAGTTGTCCGATATCCGAACCCGGTTGTCTGATCGTCCGAATTTGTCTGAATCCAAAGTGATTCAAAAATACAACCAGAACCCGATGTTCAAACCCGAACCCAACCCGAATTTAAATTCGGACATGACCGGTTGTCCGAATTTTAAATTCGGATATAAATTTTGTGACCGTACACAATTTTTTCGGGTCGGATGAATTCAGGTAATTAAGTCGGACAAATTTTTGCAACCCTACCTATGATAGGGTATAATCTTATCAGAATATGTTAAACTAGAAACACAATCAACAATCTTCCTAAGAGGTACGCCTAGTAGAAAATAAAAAAAACAAAAATCAACGAAAACCATGGAATAAGTCTTTACGAACCCTTGATGATCGTGTAAGCTTTGAATGATCCACTATCGTGTCCTATCCAGTGTTGTACGCTTGTCATTCCTTCGTTTCATATGCTTCTAATGCTTAACTTGTGGCCGCCACTTGAGAGACGTGAGAATAGCATTCCGCCACAATTTGTCAGCATATGTAGAGGGCAAGAAGTGTCAACCTTTCCTAAAGCTCGTAGATATCACCCTTTTGTCTCTAGAATTTAAAGGTTCGCCGTGTCCACCTAATATAAACCACTCCCGTTTTTCAGTCAATGGGTCTAAATCCATTTCAAGGCCTTTCTCAAGTTCACCCTTTTCGAGCCAGGCATTTTCGATCACAGATTCACAATCAAATCCATGCTTTGGGAATCATTAGGATCTGGCAACTCCTTTACCGATTGAGTAACCGGACAAACTCATAATAGTGATCCAACTCGTGGCTTGAGACTGAAAATACTCAATACAGTTGATCTTTGTCAGCTTTTTGGCTAGTGTAGTAATCATTTAGGCCCTGTGCTTTTCATTGGTAAGTTTAAATTTATCAATTTTAATTAATTTTAATTTATATTAATTTAGTTTAACACATTTTATAAATTTCAATAAAAAATATCAATTTTCATCAATTTCAACTTACTTTAATCTATTTTAACTTACTTTTTATTATTTTAATGAACTTTTATTTATCATATAAAAAAATTAATCCACTTCAACCAACTTTAACACACTTCAATAAAAAAATATTCACTTTAACCTATTTCAATCCACTTCTGCTAATCTCAACTAATTTCACCTATCTACCAACCCATACTTCCCAATGAAAAGAACAGACCCTTAATCATAAACAATATTGCCCCTAGCTATCGCGAATAGACATTGTAATAAAAGTTTAACACAGGAATCTGCCTTTGTAATCTATTCGTGCAAGTTCCACATGTTTTTGTTGTAAAAGCCATAATATTGGAATTGCTAAAATGACGATGGATATGAAGCATGCAAGTACTTACACTTGTTTTCTCAATTTGTCCCATTTTTTTAAACTTATTTTTTGAAGAATTAGTTCAAATATGTTTAACTTAGAATAAGTTTAGAAGAAGTTCAGGAAATAGGTTTAGTTGTTCTAGGTGGGTCAAAACGGGCAAAATACAAAGGAACTTAAGTGACCATTCTCACAAGGATTATGTCCAAGTTATCGTATGCAAGTTATCGTAGGTTTTAGTCCATGTGATAGGATTGGTGGCCAAAGTATTGGCTTCCCCAAAACCGTGATAAATTGTGAGAAGTTTGGTTCACAACAAGTTTAGAGAATTAAATTTAGCAAATATGTTCAACAAAAAAGTTCAAAATAAGCTCAAACATAATAAATTAAGCATATATGCTTAGGAATAATTCAGATTATTAAGTTCGGAATAAATTTAACAAATAAGTTTAGAATAAATTTAAAATAAGTTAAGCAAAAAGTTAAAAATAGATTCATCAAATTACTTTAGAATAAATTTATCATAAATTTCTATACTTAGTTTAAAATAAATTCAGTCAAAATACTGAATAAGCTTCTAGCTCCGTTCATATTGGAGTCATCCTTCAAAATGGAGGCCATGGGAAAATCACAAGACTTACAAGTCTCCTTATGCAGAGACGAGTAGGATAACTGACTAGGCACTTCGCCCCAGGCTCCCCTCTCCTCCCAAGCCAACAAGCCTCTTGTTGGATATCCCTTAGATAGGGGTTCAATACAGCTAATATGCACTTACCCATTAAAGAAAAAAATTCAGTCAAAATAATCCGAAGAGAATAGAGCCTAATCTCTATATTTTTAAGAACTTCCAACTATTAAATATGAGAACAAAAAAGAATTTAAATTTTATTACAATTTCTAGTTTACATACTCCACGAACAGTATGATATTAGAATATAGAATTTATCTTCAACCTTTCACCATCCACTTGAATTTTTGATGGAAAGAGTCTATATAATTATGTTTATAAATCTATATTTAAACAAACCATTAGCAAGGAACAGATCTCAAACTCTTATACCTTAGGAGTGAGGACTCCCAAACCTCAATAAAAACCTAATTTCGTACCTAATGTATTTTATTTATAATATAGTTATCATCAAAAAATTATTGTAAAAGTTACAGAACAGCCCATTAATGCTTTATTCATTAGATTTTTTTAAAAAAAATTATTTTTGACCAAATTGATACTATGTATTAACATTTATTTATGTTATTAATTTTTATCAATAAACTAAACGACTTTTGGACTACCATAGTGATCAAATTTGTATGCAAAGATTAGTTGATGATGCAATTGCTATCAAAACTAGGTTAACTATAATTTATTTTAACATGTAAAATTTAAGGTAATGCTCATTCATAATTTTGCCCGCCTAACGGGTTCTAAAAATATATTACCCTTAAACTCTTGATTAAACATGTTAAATACCCCTCAACTTTAAAAATGAGACAAATGCCCCTTGACTTTATTATCCAATTTTATTTCTTTTTATTAATTAATGATGTGGCAAATTTAAAAAATGACATGACATGTTAAAATGATGTCGCTTAATTTAATGTATATTGTGTTAAATGTAATTTTTTTATTTCTAAAAAACAATCAAATTAAATATTATCTTTGGTTTTCCTGGTTGTAACCCCAAAAAAGGTCTTACGATCGAACAATATAATGCATCATATTTTTTCATACATGTGGTGAGGCCAACAATAAATAAAGCAAAATTTTTTTCCCATCCCCTTTTAATAGAAAAACTAGCTCAAAAGTTCATCTAGGTAGATTGAAGTTTTTCATTTCAATCTCATAATCTTATTTAGCTTGACAATTTAACTTACAATTAGAAAAATTTTAACAGCTAATATGAATTATTCAAAAATTGCTTTACGTATTGTCAAATCAAATCATATTGGGGGCATGTATAAAACACAAAATTAATAGATATAATTATTTTTATATAGAAGGAGGGGGAACAATCCACTATGTGTGAACCTAATTTCTAGAGCGTAGCATAAGACATTTTAAATTTTCATATGAAATTTATTTTTAATTAATCTTATAAACACAAGCATTTTTCTTCCAAAAAAAGCATTTTAGTAATTTTTCGAGAAAGGTGGAAAAATAATCAAGAAATAAGAGAGTTAAAAAAAATAGACAACAAAAAGATCATGCAAGAGTGCGATGTGCTCGATTGATATGAATGAAATCCTGAATTTGTTTCAAGCAAGTCTATGAAATAATTCTATAGCAAAAAGAAAAAAAAAAGAAAAAAAATAATCCATGTATCTTTATGATAATTTAATTATTGTAATATTTTCCTAACTCATGTATGATGAAATTATGAATTTATCAATTAAATTAAAAAAACTAAAAAGTTATGTTATAAATTGACGGAAGTAGTTGCCTTAATTCTACATTTCAAATACGAATCACTAAAATACAATAATGTTTAGCCTGAATATTTTCCTATGTTCTATACGGTTTTAATTTGTCCTATGTTTTGTCACTGAATATAATTGTGTAAAGTAGACTATGTAACTTTTCTGGACAAATAATATGCTTATATGGCTTTTTTCTTTTCAAATCTTGCCATGTCATATTTTAAGGAAGCCAAATCATCAATTAACGTAAAAAAAATAAAATTAATAAAGTAACTCAATTAAATTAAGGGGTATTTACCTCATTTTTAAAATTGAGGGGCGTTTTGTTATATTAACCAAAAGTTCAAGGGCTTTTTATTTTTAGAACTCCCCGCATAACAAGTACCGAAGATACTTCAAGTTCATAAAATTGAAAATTAAAACATCTGAAATGTTTGCGGGCATTGTTAGCGATTACAATCTACTATAATTACTTTTTATACCATGACAAGCACGGGATTTTTTAAAATTTTAGCTAAATAAACTAATGAAATATTATCCCATATTGTGTTATTACCTTCTTTTTAAATGATTAACTTCTATGAATTGTAGCAATTTTGGTGCTTTCTTCTAAAGGAATGCAATTTGAAGATCTCTTTCAAGAAGGTTCCAATAAAAAATGACACGAATAAGTTAGATGAAAGTATGTTCTTTTAGAAAGTGCTTGCACAAAATAAATATGCTGCCTGCATGTAGATAAGTTACTTAATTATATAAATAAGTATATTCAAGCACACATAAAACCGCATGTATTTAAAATAAATAAAAAAATCTATGTAACAATATGTTTATGCCCTCTCTATATTTAGGCCTTAAAATTTAACGTTCGTTTTCCATATTCAATCCTTCATCAACAAAAATCATTTCTCCATTAAAGAGTGTTTTACCGTTTACATTTTATGTTTTTAGTGTACATATTAGGCAAATATGTGTAAGCCTTAACATTTGGATTGAGGTATACAATGCTTTCAAAACAGTAATTGGATAAGATAGCCTTGAGCTAAGTAACATTAAAAAGTCATATCACTTTGTCTTGAGATAGTAACCAAAACTCATAAAATAGTCTTCATTTACTTCCAATTTGATAATGTAACCGAAGATTTGCATAAATTTGATAAAATTTGTTATATAACTAAAAACCTATCATTAACTCTTCATAGATGGATTTTAAAGGGGCTCAGGGTTGCGTTAGCATTATTAGAAAACGACTACTTTACAAAGAAAAAAACAACATGATGTCCAATGCACAAATTCTCTCATTAACTTGTTTGCCTCAGCATTAATAAAAAAGACAAAGCCCCAAATTATTTCTTTTTGGCCCCCCCCCCGGAAAAAAAAAAAAAAAGAGTATGATGTAGGATCCATATTTTGTTTCAATGGTCGTCCAACCAATCAAATAAATTTTTTCAACGATTGCTTTTTAAACTGTGACTATAATGCATCTATAATTTGGATTTATAATCTTCTTTTAGAGGTATGATTAAAAATTCAACCATTTTAAATTTCTACAAAGCAGAATTTAGTTGGAGTATCTATCGTAATAAATACATAAACAATGCATAATTAGCCATGAGTATACAACTTTTGAGTAAAAATATCAAATTTTCAACGTCTTTTTTTTTTTTTTTGAAGATTTTACAATATATAGTGTAAGTATAGGAATAGATCATTTGAGTCCATGGGCGGAGCTACGTTGGGGCAAGGGGGCTCAATTGACCCCCCAGCTTTTTGGAGAAAAAAATAAATATGGGATATTTTTGTGGATAAAAAAATAGATATATATTAACTGGTTCACATATACTTTGCAAATGTGTGCCTGACAAGATGGTCAATTGCTCTTTACTTGTTTCAAGAGTCACGAGTTCGACTCTCGTTACTCTCCTTCTACGGTCCTCCTTGTATGTTTTTTTTTAGGGGGGGGTTTTGCCCTTTCATTTTCTCTAAGTTCGCCCCTGCCTCTCGACTCTCTAGTCTCTGCTTGCTTTTCTCCTCAGACACTCACGCAGTGACGCAGCCACCAGCCACGGCCACCAATCCCAACTCCCACGCACTCTCTCTCTCACTCTCTGCCCAGCCCAGTCGCCGACGCCGCCAGGCCCGCCACTAGTGTCGTCGCCTCCACTCCTCCTCAACTCTCCTCCTAAGTACCAAATCCCAATTTGAGGTAACTCCCACAAATTTTCAATTTTTGTTTTTAATTTTGTTATTTTCTAAATAATTATGTTTATTTTACTGATTTTAGTTAGATTCATGTTAAATAATTGATTAACTTAGACTTTGTTTGGACCTTTAAAAATTTGGTGGAAAGAAAAAAATTGAGAAAGTTACTTTTTTTTTTAATGTTTGGCTTAGAAAAAATTACAAAGAAAAAAATATGGAGGAAAGTTAGGTGAAAATTTGTTAGAAACAAGTGATAAAATTTTCTTCATAAAATTGTGAGGAAAGTTTGAGGAAAATTGCCAGCCTGCTCCAATCTCACATCACTTAGATGACATCAATATAATTTAAGTAGCTCATCAATATTTAAATTTTTTATCGAAATTCTTATATTTTTTTCTCAATCTAAACAAGAGAAAAAAACTCATTTTCTCCATACTTTTTTTTCCTTCACATTTTTTCCTTCAACTTTTCTTTCCACCAAATTTTCTAAGGACCAAACAAAGCCTTAGTGAATTGCTCATTATTCATGAATTGAAAAATGAGGATTTTAACCTAATTATCTTCTTGGTTGAAGATTTAAAGTTGAGCTAATTTTGTTTGTAATTGCTTCCTTGTTTATGTTTAGTTTACTAATTTTTATTGAATTTGTGTTAAATAAGTGGTTAATTTAGAAATTTACTCATCAATTAAAAAACTAGGTTTTGCCTTTCCCTTTCTTGATTGAGAATTTAGGAATTAGAATTGAAGTAATTTGTCGGTTGTTGTTTATTTATTTGTGTTAAATTTATTGACTTTAGGCAAATTGCGCAACAAAATATCATATGAATTTTTAAATGATACTATTATTACTTATTTTGAGATTGATCTTTTTAAAAGTCTCTCGAACGACAATATCATGCTTTACCTTCAAACACCAGATCTCGTCGAGGACAACTTTCTTGAATATAGTAGCTATGCGCTTACATATATTATTAATCTCGCCCCCCTTACTTTGAATCCTGGCTCTGCCCCTGTTTGAGTCGCAATAGTGAAATCATTTGTATATATTACGGCAATTAAAACTAATGCTGAGGCTTGTCAACATTTGGGGAAAAAATGCGTGAGTTAGTATGGCAATTAAAACTAATTTGTTAATATGTGTATTATTCTTGACTTGTCAAGATGTTAGTTTGTGCTTTGAACACAAATGAAAAACAAAAAAAAGTTTATGCCTTCTAAGATAACATCTTCAATGAACACATATTATACTAATTTGTTTTGGATATTCATGTAAAATATATTTACAATGGAAGACACAAAAGTAGTATCAATATGCGCATATTTCAAGCCTTTTCTAATTTCACGTTATAAATTTTGCCCAATAATTACATGAATTAATGGATTAGTAAGCTCCTTCCTTAAAAAGATTGTATAATTTTTTTATCAAGTACTTTAACTTTATTTATTCTGAAATCTCAATCACAGTATTTAGCCAAATTTAAAAATAATTCTCCCTTTATTATTCTTAGGGGGGGGGGGCAACATAAGCTTACAAAAAGCTAAACATACTTAATTTGTAGCAAGCTTGGATTACAAACGTTAAAAAAGGTAAGAGAAACAAAATAAAAAGAAAATTAGACTTGATTCCAAAATCAAGACCTAATAAAAGAAACCATAAAAGGAGAAAGCAAATATTAAAAAAATTAAAATAATAACCACATGTGAAAGGCAATGACTTTAAATATCATAAACAATAGATTAATATGTAAGCTAAAAACTTGCTAATACAAAACCTAAAAGGACTAAGAACATATCCCTAACTTTATTCTGAAAGAAAAAAATGAGACACAATAAATTGAAATCGTATTAAAAGAAAATTGATATAACCAATAATAGTGAAAAAAAGGGAGAACGAAAGTAGCGCAGGAGAGGGAGGGGTGGGAGGAATGGGGAGGGAGAAAATCTAACCCGACTTTCTACTGCAAAACCCTTCGATATATATTATCCATTTACAACCATAGGTTGCCAATGATTCATTTACTAATCAGTCCTCTTCGGGTTGGTGTTTCAGGTAGTTTTCAGATTGATGTGACTTGTTTTGTCTTTTTGCGTCAATTTTCCTCAATTGTCCCCTAAAGCTGAATTATTTTGCAAATTTCTTTAAGGTGCCGGTTCTAACTATTCTTTTTCATGAGCATCTTGTATAATTTGTATCTTGTGTTATTTGTGACACACTCTTGTTCATGTTTAGTTGATACTATACAGTATATTCAAAAATTTTCTCTAACAGAGCAATATTATCTTTTAATAAATCTATTGTTATAGGATGGACTCATTCAGATATGGTTGATAAATAGTTTAACTTATTTTTATAGTGGTTTAACAAGTTTTGCCTAAGACTTCTGGCAGTTAAATCAAAAGATCTTAAATAGTTCCATACTCTTTATTGAGTATAGTATTTTAGTTCTAGTAAATGAAAACTTTGTCCAACTACATAGTTATCTTCTCTGTCTATCTCAGAATTAGATTGTGATTTGTTTTTACATAAATCCATTGTTTAAGAGTGAAACTACAGTTTTAATTACGTTGTTCAAGGTCTAGGCTCTGATACCATTTATAGGGGAGCCGAGTGGTTTTTATAGAAAAAGCAGTAAAACCATTTGTTTAATTAACTAGGTGATTCAAACAAAGAGATCTATCAAATTTTATCAATGGTACTCAGATACTGGATTATCAAATGAAACTTTAAACTTAATATGATATAATCCTATTAAAACAAAATTGAATCAAAGAAATTATACCTTCAAGAGTTGGATCTATCTTACTCCTTCATGCTCGTCTTATTCCACCCTGACGCGAGACTTATCTACTCGTTCAGACCTTCTCTTTTTCCTTGGTAGTACTTTCTCTTTGATCAAAGTTGTGATAACAGAATTATATACACAAAGTTTTGAGAAAAGATTTCTCTTTTATTTCATTGATAATTGTTCTCCTTTCCCTAAGGAGAGGAAATTAGAACATTTTTTGGAGAGATATATTACAGAGGGAAATTTTTTCTTACAAATGCCGATGCCTTCTACTGAAATCGGCTAGCTAATTTATAGAGAAAGGGGATACACTATGACATAAGCACTTACATCATAGAGAATCTCAAAAAATAAGATTGCCTGACTAAAAGATAACTTTTAAAGATAAGGTTTCACTGTTCTTGATAAGGTTGCTTCATGTTCATTGTCTTGTAGTGTCGGCAGAGATAATAGTTGATAAAGCTATGATCCCTTGTGTCTCACATGATGACTAGCTGAGAGAAATCCGCTTCTATGCCTTGTCTTGTTCTGCTTTTTAAAGTTCAGCAAATTTGGCGCGTACAACTGGACTGCCTAGAAATTTCTTGGGCTCTAGTGCATAGCTAAAGTCAAAAAGTTGTTCATCGACTGAGATGCTTTCAGCTCCTTCAGTAGTGACTAGAATGAGATTTTTGTCAGAGTAAAGAGTTCTAACTCCTTTAGTCATTAAACGCTTGCTTTGGCATTTAATGACGAGAGCGCCTGTTGACCATTTATAGTTGATCAATCCTTTGTCAAAATGAGGAGTTTTGTAGTGTTTGTTTTTCTTTGTTGCAATGATAGGGAGTTTTGTAGTTGATCCAGTTCTCGTAACATGGGTGATTTCAACTAAATGAATGGAATGGTAGATAGTTTCGTTATCCTTTTCAGGAGAGATTGTAAAAATGCGAAGGCAAATATAACCTTTGCTAAATTGCTTAACCGCATATTTAAAGTTGGCTGGGAAATTTTCTGAAGTTTGGGTAAAGATAATTTAAATAACCGTAAGTAAAGAGTTCAAAAATGATATCAAGGTTTGCGTTGGTGAAAGTTAGGATTCTAGAAAAAAGCGAATCCCTTGGGTTATAGGAGAGTTCAGGTATACCAGAGATCTTCTGGTAAGCAAGCACTGTTGCTTCATAATAGTTATTGTAAAAAGAGTCCGATAGATCAAGAGTTCGAATGCCAGTATTTTGAATAACTGGTCTTAAAGCTAATAGCTTAGCTTTCAATTGTTGTTTCTCTTTCTCTTCTTCAGATAGCGGGTTTGAAGCGTTTCCCTGAGTTGGTCGAAATGAGAGTTCAGCGAGTTCAGATTGGACTTTTGTCAAATTCATTTTTGAAGAGTTCAATTTAAGCTATTCAATAGTTCGATGGAAATATGTTGTTAGTTCTCGAGTTTTTCCAAGATCAGCTCGGAGATCTACAACGATTTCTTCAATAACTTCAATGTTTCATTAACAGCTTAGTATTCGTTAACATTGATCAGAATGCCTTCAAAGTTCCGAATTAACTAAGTACTGTCCACTTGTTCCATTGGCGCTTTGCCTTTGTCTGTTGAACTCATGTTCTCTTGTTAAATAGTATGCAATAAAGTTGTTTTTTCCTGCAACATGCTCATATACAGTATTAAACTGAGATAAAAATAGTTGCCAGCGATTTACTTTACGCATGTAAGGTCCATTGTCTAAAGCTTGTTTTACAAAAGTAGTTGCTGCTTGATTATCTGTTAATACTTTAAACGGCTTAGGAAGCAAAAAGAGTATCCATTTAATAATTCCTCTAATAATCGCTAAGAGTTCCTTTTCCATAGTATTATAATTTTCTTCTCTTTCTGAAAAAGTTCCATTGTGATAACTACAAATTTCATTTAAATTGTTTTCAAAACTGCAGCCCATGTTTTGTCAGATGCGTATGTTTGAAGAATTAGATTATCTTCTGGTTCAGGAAGTCTAAGACTGGAAAGCTGTTAACATTCTTCTTTTAGTTTTTTCATAATTTCAGTATGTTTTTCTGTCCAACCGAGAGCATTGTTTTTTCCGAGTAGACTTTGCAAATCGTTTTTCTTTGCTAAGTCTGGTATATAAGAACTAGCATTGGCTAATAGTCCTAAGAAATCCTGAATTTGTTTCTTTGTTCTCAGTTGGTCTGGATACTTCATGATTTTCCGAGAAATATATGGTTGTAAGCTGATTCTGTTTGTTCCAACTTTAAAACCTAAAAATTCAATTTTTTCTTTTTCGATCACTGCTTTTTTCTCACTAAGACAGATACCTTCTTTAATCGCTGTTTCAAGAAATGTGTTAAGATGGTTTCGATGTTCCTCGAGAGTATCAGAACTTATTAAAATATCATCTACATAAACAACAAAAAAACTATTAAGATGCTTAAATGCATTGTCCATTCCTTATTGAAAGATTCTTGGTGCATTCTTTAGTCCAAAAGGTATAACAATCCATCGTAAAAATCTTGAGGTATACTAAAACCTGTATATTTAATACTTGTTTCTTCCATTTTAATCTGCCAAAGATCAGATTTGCAATCAAATTTTGAAAAGAATTTTTTGTTTTTTACAAGATTGATTAATAATTCTTTGTTGGGTAGAAAATAGTTATCTGTTTTGGTAAACTGATTTAGTTTTTTATAGTTGATAACCATTCTAGCATTTCCTCTTCGTCGTTCTGCTTCATTAACTACCATAAAGGCTGGAGAGGAGTATGCTCCACTGGATGGTTTAATTAGTGCTTTTCAAGTTAGTCTTTTATTCGTATTGAAAATTCTTTGATGTCTTATTCAGAGTATAGCATTGAATTTTCTTTGATATAAATTTCCTGTGTTAGTTCAATTTTAGCTCGAGGATGTTCAAGTTTTCAAAATTATAATGGATTTTAAGAAAAAATTCGTTTGAGTTTCGCTAAAAGATCATCTTTCTTGATTATATTAACTGTAAAAATAGGTTTTATGCTTGTATTTGAAGTGCGATTTGTTCATAACCATGTCCACTACACTTCGCGCGTACTCTGTATGGGTGTTTTAGAGTGGAAATTTTCAAAGTGTGACCACATTTTGTAGTTAAATAAACAGTATAAGTAGTTTGCGTAAACTTGGCAAACTGTTTTGGGAAATCATTTCCTAAGAAGATATCATAACTAGAGTTGTATTGTAAAACTATGGGTATAGTGAGGATTTTGTTATCCAAAATAATGGAAACATTGTTCTGGACTAAGTCTAAATAGGTAGAAATAGGATGAACATCTTTGATTCGAATTTTACGATCACTCGGAAGTTTATCCCATTTAGGAAGTAAAAAGTCTTGAAAGAAACTTAATTCAGATCCTGTGTCAATCAAAATAGCAGTAGTAATGTCTAGTTCTTTGACAGTTACATCTATATATATATTAGAATGGGTATTTCAAGTTCTTCATAATCGTTCAAGAATAATAGTAGTGTGTTGATTCACAAGAGTTATATGAGTAGGATCAATCTCATAGGTAGTGTATTGATCAAGAAAATTCATTCCTAAGAGTATATGATAAAATTCATTTTTGATGGAATGATCAATATAGCAATCAAATTTTAATAGAGTTGAATTAGGAGTTTTGAACATGATTCTAGACATCTGAGTTAGAGTTGCTCGTTGACCATCATAAGTAACAAAGTTATATTATGATGCTATTGAGACTGCTATAGGTAAAAATATACAATGGCTTTGTGATACTCCTGTATCTACTAGGATTTTATTAGAGATCCATGTTTGTCCATTAAAATAGTCTAATTTAACTTTGTAAGTGCTATTATGCTTAGTTGTTATTAATGGAGGTATAAACCTGGGTATAGTTGCTGTACTATAGCTTCGTGTTATGATGGGTTGATTAGTTACGCGTATTCCTCTTTCTGTATAAGAAAGTCTAGGTGCTTGATAGCTAGTTGATGCCTCATCTCCTTCAACTAATTGAAAGTCCGTTAATGCGGGTATTTTGCCTTCTTGTATAGGAGAGAGATAATGGTACTAATGGTTGAAAAGATTGGATCTACAGTTATTTTTCCCTGTTTATTTTACATCTTTTATTGGAACGTTAGTATTGGAAAAAATGTATAAGTCTCTATAATGAAAGAATAATGCAGCATTTCCTGGTTGTAATCCATTGTCTGTTAAGAGTTTAAATTGCAAATTTAAAGTGTCTTCTATATTTTTACTTTGCAGAGTTACCGAATAATTCGGATAGCATTCAAAAATTAATTTTTTGTAAATTAGATTTCCTTGTAAAGTTCCTAGATGGCTGTTTTGGATATTTCGAAATCTTTGATCATATGATGATAGAGTTATAGGTGAATTGATACCTTCTTTAAAGTAAGCATTTACAGCAATTTGTATTCCTTGTAAATGGACATACTTAATTAGTTTTCTATCTTTAGTGAGAATTTCTGCTAAAAATTTATCAATTATCTCTTGAGTCATTAATCTTAATCGGATGTTATTTTAACTGGTTGTTCTGTAGTATAGAGTTTAAAATACCTTATTAATTTTTGGGTTAGAAAATCGTCTAGTTTTTTCATAAAATTTCGAAGGTCTTCCAAAGATAAATCAGTTGCTATAATTTTTTTATAAAGTTTTTGGTTGAAAGTTATAATTCCAGTAAGATTTTCATTACTTTCTTGTTCTTGTTATTGCATAGTTTCTGTGTCTTCAATATTCATCTTCTGTGTCTGAATAGCTTTCTATATCTGATGTACTTGTTTTAATTTTTGAGCTGATAGATTCATAACAGCTTGAAATTGCTTCATGTATACTAGAGGTTATTGGATATAGTTCATCTTGAATTTCTTTAAATTCTTCTGAGAAGACTTTTACTACATTTGCTTTTCTTTTGTTACAGTCGATAAATTTGTATCCTATTTCTCCACAATTTCAACATTGACAAGCAGTAGATTTTTTATTTCTTTTATAATATCTAATTTATGGATTAAAGTTCTCTTGAGTTAAATTTTTGTGTCAAAAATGTTTACTACTTTGTTGTGGCTTATTTACTGATTTGTCAGTTTTTGCTTTTTCAGTTTTTGTTCTCTTAGTTGAAAATTTCTTCTTCTTACAAAATTTTTTCTTCGGAGTTTTTCTAGGGGTAGGTTTTTTGGTATTTTGCTTGGTAGTTCTTTTTCGTTTAGGTCTGAAATTTGGATAGTTCTCACAGCCATATTGTCCTGATTCTTTTACATCGTCACAGCATAGTGTTAATTCTTTTATATATCTTCTTCTACTTTCTTGTAAACAAAGTTCCATCATTTCTTTGTTTATTAGAATTTAAGCCGCGGCTACTGATCTAAAAATAGAGGGATTCTTCGCGTAAACTCCAAACCTGTCTGAAAAGTACTTATTCCATGGATGAGGGAATTTATTTAGTAAAAGTTGGATATAAGGTTCTTGATTTTCTGTAGAATCATAAAGCTCATAATAATATTTGTCAAATTCACAAAAAAAACTTTTATAGTTGCATAAGTTACAAATTCTTAAATTAGTTAATTTGTATAAAGCTTCTCTTTTCCCTTCCAGTCTATTTAATTCTGGATTTTCAATAAATTCGTATCCTTGAAATTGTTCTGTTAAATATTTTTCAAAAGTCCACACACCATGTTCAATGTACGTTCCAAGATTTGTTTTTACATCCACTTCTATTAAATTTTTTAG